>JALPQD010000049.1:8332403-8419903 GCA_023101885.1 Typhlomys cinereus
GTCCCGGCGCTGGAGCTTCCCTGGCAGGACCGTGGGATCGGGGGTTTGCCAAGGATCATCGGGTTCGGGAGGTTGGGGCCGAGGCCGGTGAGGTGGGCAGTCGCGACGTAAGGGGAGGGGGGGAGGCAGGCGCGCGCCCCCAAAAAAAGACCACCGGCTGGATCTGAGAGCGCGCGGGGAATCACGGAGCGGCAGGAGGCAAGCGCGCAGAGAACGCCACGCGAGGGTGCGCAAAAGCAGGCAATTGCAAAAACTGCCGGGGGGACCAAGGCGTGGGGGGGGGGGAAGGGGAGGAGGAAGGAAGCGGGCGGGAGCCCCGAACAGTCAAGAACCCCTTCTCCAGATCAAGGTCGGGTTGTATTCCCCGCGGGGTTTAAGGTGCATCAAATGGCACTGGCTTGTGGCTTTTCCGGGCTCCACTTAACGTATCGCAACTCTGGAGACTTGCCCTCCGGGTGACATCCCAGGCTTGGTGCCCCCGAGCGGAAAGCCGAATGTCCTCCACGGTTGGACTCAACCTGAGTGGCAGCCTTCCTGTGCTACTTCTTTTTTTTTTTTTCATCTTTCTAATATATTTCAATAAAACGACGCATTGGGAATTCATGACTCCTCCCCTCAACGCCCCCAGGGCTGACGAACCACCCAGTTCATTAAGTTCGTTATTTTATGCTTTATTTTCATCAGCGCATAGCGCAGGACTTGGGTACCAAGACATGGTTGCAACACAGAGTATGTGGCATTAAAAAAAAAAGGGACGAAATGCATTTAAAACAACTAAAGTGGGGATGGGTCGGAAACACTCAGTTGCTCAGCAAGAGACGGAAGTTTAAAAAAAAAAAAAAAAAGACGCATTTTAAACTCTAACAGACATCACGCCTCCACTCGGTTCACCCTCCCCAGGGGCATCCCTCCCCCTGGCCCCAGGGAATTGGGAAAAGGTTGCACCTCTAGAGAGAGGGGACAGGGCAGGGTGGAGGAAAGCGGGAGAAGCCAGGGAGTGGCCGGGCCCGGAGTTATTCCGGGGTCCCCGGGTTATAATAGGATCTCGGGCTCAGCCGGACGCAGGAGGCCCCCTCCCTTCTCTCCTAGCCCCCGTTGGACCTCAATAACTTCTGGCAGCCAAGGATGGCCGAGTGTTAAAAACAATTTTCTTCATCCCCCCCTCGTTCCAAAAAACGGATACAACACACGACTCTGAATCCTTTTCTCCTCCCCGGCTCCGGAAAATTCGCCTCTTCGGGAAGAGAGACGGAACCCGGCTCGCGAACACGCGGATATGTATTTATACGTATTCGGCCGGGATTCGAAACACAGATACGTTATCTGCATGTAAATCAAACAAAAGCAACTTCCCCGAAGCTCGGGAAGAAGCGGGAGGGGAAGGGGACTGCAAAACTTGGTAGACCCAAACGTAGCCAAAGATTTCTGCGAGGGCTCGCCCTTGTTCAAGATGCCGAATTCCCGGCGGATTTACGGGGGAGAAAACAGCAGCAGCAGAAAAATAATAATAAACCCCCGAAACACACCACTTGAAAACTGGAAGAAAAGCGGAGAGGAGCGCAGGGAGGTGCGAGCTGTTCCTTCTCCGGTGGTGGGCTCGATCCGGCGTGCTAAGTGAAGCGTGGTCGGCGAGAATCCAGGGGGGAGGTGGCTGAGATGCGTCCTGTGCTCGGGTCCCGCTGCCGCGCGTGGGGGTGGGGGGGGGGGGGGGGGGGATTACTGTAGGACACGCGCACCACAAGCCCATAACGCGCGCAGAGCCGCTTCTCTCTCTCTCTCTTCTCTTCTCTCCTCAATATCTCTCTCTCTCTCTCTATCTCTTCTCTCTCCACAAACTTCTTCGGCGCGGGGTGTTAGATCCAGCTAGGAGCATCTTCCGGCTGCAATCGGGCCCCGGGTAATCGCACCAAAAACACACCGCCTGAGATCCCCAACCTGCTGTGCCCGGCCTCCCTTGGATCAGGTACGAAGCTCCACGGTGGGGGGGGGGTGTTTGGCCGACACGCAAGGGTGGCGGTCCCCCTCTGGGACCAAGTTTCTCCCCCGCCACACACCCCCACACACACACACACACACACACACACACCACCCACGTCCTCCACCGGTTGGCAACACCCGACACCTCGGAGATCCGCAGCGCCCGCGGACCCCCGGCCAGGGAAGCCCGGGACACGCAGACCCACCTGGGCGTCACGTGTGACGTCTCAAGCCACTCGGAGGCGCTTACTGAGCGAATTGGCCACAGCTCACGGAACACCCCACCCCTTCCCCGGCCCCTCACGGGAGTGGATTGTCACGGTGCATTGTGTTCTGTTGTCTCTGTGACAGCAGGAGGACTGGAGGGCCATAGGTGCGGCCACCAAACCCAATCTCTAGTTTCCCTTGGCTAGAGGTACCGAGAGGACCTGAATTGTGAGCCATTAGGCAGGAGCCCAACATTGAGTGTTCTGGCCAATGTCCGTCAGTGCCCACATTGTTTGCTGCCCATCGTGTGGCTGCCAAGAGCGTTCCTTTTTAATTTTACTCCAAAATCTTCATCCCACCAGTGATTCATTATTGGCCTTTTGTGATTGTGGCGGGTGTGTGTCACTACAGCACTTGTTACTACCCACAGCCTCCCAGCCTTCTGCGCCGATCCCCTCCCCACGCGCCTTCTGTACAAAATGGGCTCCATGGCAATCACCCACGGGACCTGTTTCTTATTTAAGAGAGCCACATTTTACCCCACCACTTCTACTACTGATTACCCCCAACGCAGTATTCTTAACACACAACTACTCCCACAACGAAAAATCCAGGGCCGAAATCCACTGTGAGAAATACGGGTTGTTGTTTTTTTTTTTCTTCTCTCTCTTTCTAAAGGTTTGTTTCATTAGCTTCCTCATATCATATACATATTTTTCTCTAAACATGGATTACGGGCTCCATAGCCCACCCTCGAATGTACTTTGTCTGAAGTATGATCGCCTATTGGTTGATTCTTAACGCACATAGGAAAGACCTAAAAACTGACTGATTTCAAAACAATCTTAAATCTGACCCATATTTTCATAGAAGATCCGGTGCTATATTTGCTGACATGATTTTAGACTTCCTTCCATCTTGACATATATTCTCCTCTTAAAACGAAAGCCTTTAGGTGACCCGCAATTCCAGTGTTTCCGTACAGGTCTGAAGCAATCGAATCTCCCTTGTCAATCATTGCATTGGCTAGTGGCTAACTGGTCTAGCCTGCATGTGGTTGATCTAATTCAGTAACCTGCAATCTTGAAAATTCTTGGAATTGGCTGGGTAAGATGGAAAAAACAAGTCTAGGTCTCCTGTTTCTAGGTGCTACTGAAACTTTGGCTTTCAGATGCCACAATGAAGGTAAATCGACATAAGACACGATCTCCTTTTAAAACAGAAATAAGAATAATCAATAAAGCCCTTCTCACAAACTTACATGTATGTTTTATCTGCTCCCCTGCCTCCGACTTCCTGTAAATGAAGCTTTTTTAATTGCAGTGTGAACCCTAATAATAATGACTCCACAGTTTTCATTTCAAACCTTTGGTATTGGCAGTATGCGATTAATTTTAACAGGTCCTCCTTGTGACTACCCCCCCACACACCACCTCTTCTTTCAAGGATCTTCTTTATATGGGCACGTTACATCTTTTTTTTTTTATGAGTTCGTTTTTCGGGAAACCCCAAGAAGTTCAACTAAATAGGATTGTCATCAAAAGCCTTTCTCACATCTTAGCACAACCGTCCAAGAGTTCCCAACTTCTGTTGCCTATTTTTTTTCTCCGTGCTCCCATAAACCCATCACGAAAATATGCCCATCCCATATCCACTTCGTGTAACGGCAATCGAATAGCAGGATGTTTAGCTTTCTTCTCGTTTCGTCTTTGGTTGGGTGCAGGAATAGCCAAGACGTGGGACTCAGGATGCCCAAGTTTGCGTTCCCCGATAGGAATAATTTGTTATTGTTGGTACGTCGCAGTCACTCAATCTCCTTACGCTTAGATTCCATCACTGTACAGTGAAGCAATAATAGAACCTATCTTCGCATTGTTGTGAGCATAACCCAAAATAATGCAGCTGAGCACCTGGCGCACCAGTTAAGCAATTCTCCAATGTTTCTCTTTTCAGCATCTGCATGCTTGTCTTCAAATTCACGCAACTAATATCTGTAGGGACAGCTGGGGTTATTGTAAACAAAAAATTATAACCTTCACTTTGTCAACACATAAAAACTACCATAACCTGAAGATTAATCTTCATTGATTTGATTGTGATTTTCACGGTCCTTCCAGAAAATTCTTTAATTTTGTTGTCCGCCTAATATGGATTTTTTGGTTTTTTTTTATCGCAGAGTCCCAGTGACCCAGGACTCTCCACTGCTCAATGCAGCTACTATAGACTCTGAACTCCTGGTTTATCTGTCTGACTCTTCAGATGTAGCGACTGCAAGTATGAACAACCATGAAATTATTACAAATGCATAATGAGATAGCAAACATGAGCCAATGAATGGGTGCACTGAGACGTCCATCGAATGGAGAGAAGTAGATATCACTTCACATGCAGGGTCATGGAAACTTAAAGGAAGTTTGATCCCTTTGAACGTTAACTGTGCTCAATACAAAGTCTTCAGCAGGTCAAGCACTGTCCGTAGCTTAAGGAAAGTACAACCACCTTACACCCTGTAAACATTGCCCAAACACATCTGTTCACTTGTAAAATTTGGAAGGCGGACCCGAGTACAAAAACACATAAAAAAAATTCGTATTTTCTGAAAAATTGGCTTAAAAGGAACCTTAGTTTGAAAATCAGTCTATTTTTGGTGGAAGCAAAAAATCGCTTGAGAGAAGTAGAGAAGCCCGCACCCCGCTCTTTATAAGTGTTTTGTATGTGCCTGTGCTCCATATTTCTGGATCTTTTTCTTTTCCCAGAAGTAACAAATAAACGAACATGCACGGCTGAGTGCAAATGCATTTTACGACAACTCAATTCAGGAGTCTATAGACTCAGCGCGTCATTAGCAGGACGATTTTGCCCCCAGTAAGTACAATATATAAAGAAAATTAAACAACATATTTCCCAACGTACAAGCAAAAGCAAAGAGTATTACTCATCTTTGGAAAACTGAAGTCTCAGCAGGAAATTTTGTACAGTCTTTTTTTTTTTCTCAAACCGGCTTGAAGCCCGAAAAGCAGAAGCAATGGGATTAGTTCATAAAATGTTTCTCTGAGATGAAATTTATCGGAAACTTCATTATAAACTAAGTATTTACTTAAAATTGGTTAAATACTACTAAATAATATTCTTGAGGAAGAGTTTATAAGGGCAAGTCGTAAACAACACTCATATTTCTACCTAAGAAAAACTTAAAGGAGCAAAGAATTGTTGATTTACCGCATCCACAGAGAAAACGAAGCCACCTGCCCAGCTTCTGGCATGGTTGTCTGCTGTAGACCAAAAGCCTATATAGGTATACTTAATATCACAAAACATGAACAGGAGAACCTCTCAGGTATTTTGCCAGTATATATATTTCATTTGCCCACAAAAACCACTGCTGGGCACTCTATTTCTAATACCTACCATCATATATAGCTCCTTCAGTCTTTAGTCCTTCAGTAATCTGTAAAAGCCTGGGTGTGTTGGTATTAATTACCAGTCTGCCACCTAGAAGGCCCTCGGGACCTCCAGGCCAGGGGTTGATCTTAGGCTGAGGGTTGGCCTTATGGCACACCTGGGATGGGACCGTCGGTATTGCATTGAGGGATGTGGGAAGACCCAGTCTAAAAGTGGGGGCGTCGGTTACCCCTCCTAGATGGGAAACTCGGAAGGCGACCGGCGCAAGCCAACAGGTGGCGAACTTTGTCACCCCTCTGCAGCGGATGTCTTGTTGCTATGGACCAGTCACCTGCACTGTGGCTTCCTGGCTGTAATGGCCGACGGTAAACATGTTAATTGTGAGGAAAATAAATCCTGTTCCTTTTCCTGTGAGCTTCTTGACAAGTACGTTGTACAGCAACGAGAGAAGCAGTGCAACGCCAACAAGTCAAATCAGTTTGAAAAGTCTCTTTCCGGGCCCTATTTCCTCGGACTTCAATCCCCATGTAACCTCATGTTCCGACTGCTTTTATTACCTCCTCTCCGCCTGTCGACACTCTCATCTACATTACCCAGGCTCACGAGCTCCAAGGACGATGCTGGAGGCTTACTTTCTTGCGATGGGACTATGTAAATGACTCACCCCACCTAGCTATTTCACCTACACAAACGCCACCTCACAAAGCACCCTCAGCCCTAAATGATTTTCCTTCTTCTCTGAGGTGCGCTAATTTGCATGTCCCCGGGCAAACCTGTTACTGTTCATTCTGGAACTTTTCTACAGAGCTGGTGACTGACCCAGGGTCTCAGGAATGTCAGGAAAGCACTCTGCCTCTGAGTGCTTTCCTCCAGACCTGCTTCTAGATTTTCCCTTTCTTTTTATTTGCTTTAGGGACACACACTATTCCCTAGCTCAGGAACTTTGGACATACTTACAAGTCAGTCTCTACCCCAAGATGATCTCCTCTCTCCTCCTGACAGCTGTACAGAATGTTCCCCAATTTCTGTAGGTCTCCATTCAGGAACAAAAAAATAAGGTATCATTCAGGTACCTCCAAAATAAGCATGTCCTGAATCCATACTCTCAAACAACCTTCTCTTTACATTTTTACCCCTTAACTTCTCTTATTGATTTCAAAGTGCTTGTTAAAATCCTGTCACAGTTTTCTTTTTTGCTGCTGTGAGATGACACTCAGACTCAAGCAACTCAACGGGAAGAGGAAAAAAGGAGATTTATTTGGCTAATGGTTCCAGATGGGGAGATGCTGAGATCCAGTCATTCATGGGTGGGAAGAGGCATGGAGTGCAGAAGCAGCCGAAAGCATGCAGAGAGAGCCGGATGGACTCATTTACATCCATCGATGAAGCCGATGCAGAAACAGCAGCAACTGCTAAGCAGACAGGACTACATTGGAAGCAGGGCGGGGCTACCCATTCTCAAGCCCCGCCCCCCATGTGCCTCCCTCCAGCAAGGCTTCTACCTTCTACCTTCTACATGACCTTCCCAAACATTAACATCAGCTAAGGATGCAAAGATGTGAACCTATGGGGGCAACTCACATTCAGACCATAACAAACCTGATTGATTGTTTTGCGCAAATGTTTCTATTCCTCCCTCAGAAGACAAACACAAAGAAGCCAGGGACTTGGTTTACTCCTGAGTCCAACAATCTAGCAGTATATCATACTTAATGTTGCTCAGGCAATAGATGAGTGAGTGAGTGAGTGGGTGGGTAAGATGGATATCAATTTCAGGGACACAGCATTACAACCAGCTTACTTAGCTAGCTGCAGCTATTTGGCCAGCTTGAGCATAAAAGCATGGGAATTTGCTCAGATATTCTTGAGAGATCATTCTTTAAAATGCACATCTTACTTAAAATGCATTAAAGCGATAATTACAGGACATGCGCCCCACTTTTCTGAGATAATGTTTAGAATGAGCATATATTAGCTCCAAATGTACTCATAAAAATGATACCATATTCCCAAAGATAGTTTGCTACTTAAAGCGCCAATGATACTTTATTGCATAAGACTTATATCCCTCATTCTCCACTCATTTTCTCAGAGTTTTGCTATCAAACCATATATCTCAGTAATATTCCTCTTCTTCCCTTCTAAAAATTCTCTTCTTGTTAATTATTTTTAAAATGTAAGATTTATAGAAACAATTATCAAACATAAAATCATGTATATAATGGATTACATGCACAGCTCTTGTCAATATCTGTGTGTGTGTGTGTGTGTGTGTGTTAGCACACTTTATTTACTCTCTTGGACTTACAGCAGCACTCCATTTCTTGGTAACAAATCCTATTGCAATTGTTCTTTTCTTTCTTGAGAATATACTCTGGTCCACGCAACTTAAGGTAGAAAGGGTTTATTACTGAGCTTAAGGTTCTAGAGGGGACCAAGGAAAGCATGCAAACTGAAACAGAAGGTCAATTCACATGACTGTAGCCATCAGGCAGTAAGGTAGCGAGAGAGAGAGAGAGAGAGAGACTATAATAAAGGTCATAGTACCTTTCCAAAGACACCACATGGGGACATATATTCAAACACATGAGCCCGAGGGGACAAACTCTCTGTGAGTGTGGATCAGAGCCAAAGCTAGTCTCCTTCGCTCTGTCCATGGCTTTTCTCAGGTAGATTTCTAGAAAGTCGCTTCTTATGTGGAGTGGGGACCTATGTGCCCTTCCAGACAGACCCATCAGCATGCACACGCCCAGGCACAATTGCCTCAATGCCCGTGGGGGAGAGCAACATTCTGGATGTTCTTGCCTTGGCTGCAGGTTCCTCTCTCTGATCAGGGATGGGGTGAATTTCATTACCAAATGCAGGACACGTCCCATGCCAAGAAAGAGGACCCACAAGTTCCACACAGACAGTAAGGGACAATATATGAAAAGACTGGCGTGGGCAGTGAAAGAGGAAAGGAGAGAATTTGCAGGCTGACTTGCACTGCGACAGTGACACATGGATGGCCCCCTGGTCTTTCTCCCAGAAAATGCCCCTAGTCCTTCAGCCTGATGAAAGCAGATCAGCTCTGAAGCCACAATGCCTAGTTTCTTATCTTTGAGTCTTTGTTTAACTGAGTCATGTTTCTGAGTTCCTCCTCTGCCTTTACCTGGTGAGATGGAATTCTAGAGACGAATGCTTTTGCTAGCAGGTGCCCGATGAGGGTTCATTGAAGAGAATTGCTTCAAATCATTGAGGATGAGTTTGGGAGAGATGAAGACACAAAAGACAGAGTCTGCACCTTCAAAGAACTTTGCATTGGAAAGTCAAAGAAAGCACACATAGCATTGTGTGAGAACACAAAGCTCTCCCATAGCATTGCCTCGCACGCATAAGATCCCCAACTAGACCCTCAGCACCACATAAAACTGGAAGTGGTGGTGCACATCTGTCATCACTGAGAGGTTGAGCCAGAATTCAAGGTCAGCTTCACCGCACAACAACATCAAGTCTAAGGCCAGGCTGTGAAATCCTGCCTCAAAATAAACAGGAAGGATGGATGGGAGGGAGAAGGGAGGAAAGGAAGGGAGGGAGGAAAGGAAGAAAGGAAAGGAAGGGCAAGGAAGGAAGGCAAGGCAGGAAGGAAGGAAGGGAGGAAGGAAGGAAGGAAGGAAGAAGAAGGAAGGAAGGAAGGAAAGAAAGAGAGAAGAAGAGAGAAGAGAGAAAGAAAGGAAAGAAAGAAGAAAGAGAAGAAAGAAGAAAAGAAAGAAAGAAAGAAAAGAAAGAGAAAGAAAGAAAGAAAGAAAGAAAAAGAGAAAGAAAGAACGAAAGACAAGAAAAAGAAAAGAAAGAAAAGAAAGAAAGAAAGAGCAGAGGGGCTGGAGAGGTGGATCAGGGGTTAAGCCTCTGCCTTGAGGTGGAAGGTCCTGAGTTCGGATCCTAGACCCCACGTATAGACACCAGGCAGAAACAGGGGGGCAGCCTGCATTTCTCGTCCTGGTAGGTCCGAGCCTGTGAATCCCGGGGCAGAGTAAAAACAAGAAGGAAGTGGAGGTGTCCATGGTGGTTCCCGAATTCTCCCGTTGTTCTACACACACACCACACACACACACACACACACACACACACACATGCACACCCATGCAATTGAATAAATAATAATAATAAAATTTAAAAGAAAGAAAGAAAGAAAAAGAAAGAAAGAAAGAAAGAAAGAGAGAGAGAGACAGAGAAAGAGAAGGAAGGAGGGAGGGAGGAAGAAAAGAAAGAAAGAGAGAAGAGAGAGGAAGGAGGAAGGAAGGAAGGAAGGAAGGAAGGAAGGAAGGAAGGAAGAGGAAGAAAGGAAGGAAGGAAAGAAAGAGGGTGGATAAATGGTTCAGCAGTTAAACTCAGTGGTTAAACCTTTGCTTCTGAGCCAAAGGATTTATGTTCTGATCCCCAGGTCCCACATAAAAATTCTAGGCAAGTGTGCTGACCTAACCTGAAATTCTAGCTTGGGAGGCAGAGTCTAGAGATCCCCAGAGTGATTAGTGAACCGGCCCTAATGATGTGGTTGTTGTTTGATTAGTTCCGCTCACAGCAGAGAAGAACGAAGCGTGATCCAGGATGTCCGTCATCGTCCCACACCAGCTCACTTCACATGCCTGCCCACCACACACCCATGACATCTCATGCACACCCTACCATGAATCCCAATCATAAACATCCCTGCACAACACACCAAAAAGAAAACAAAGCCCCCACCACCCCAGCCCCAACCCCCCAAGACCAAAAAAAAACGAAAAAACAGATAAAACAAGAGGGGGAAAGGAAGGAAGGATTAAGGAAGGAAGGAAGGCGGGCAGGGAGGGAGAGAAGGAGGGAGGGAGGGAGGGAAGGGAGGAGGGAAGAGGTAGAAGGGAGGGGGGAGAGGGGAAAAGAGAGGAGGGGAGGAGGGAGGGGGAGGGAAGGGGGGGAGAGAGGAGGGAGGGGGAGAGAGAAGGGAGGGGGGACAGAGCTTCAGGAAGCACATGGGACCTGTGGAATTCAAACTCTGTCCCTTTCAGGAAGGAATTAAAAACACTTTACAATCAAAGAGTCACGAATACTGCAGGAAAATGCGATTTTTTTATACAACATGTTTAAATTTGCAATAGTGTAGACTTGGTTTGGAGGATATTGCCTGTTTTAGTGAGAAGTACGCTCAATTATAAGTTACGGACTACATTAAAGTAACAACTTCCTCACACAGTATCAAGTATCTGTTCTTTAATAATCTACTGCACTGAAAGTATTGGAGTGTGATTCCCATCATGTGTATATAAACAGAGGTGCTCAGTGTTCATTACAGTATTAGGAGATCAATATAAATATTTAATGTGCAAGAAACAAGAGATGATTTAAGCATCTTAAGATTCAAGTGAAAGATAATTGCTCTCTCGCGCTCTCTCTCTCTCTCTATTTCTTCTCATTTTCTTTATTTCAGAGAAATGTGCATCTTATTTGATACCAAAAACAGTGATCACAATGTTTAAATGCACAAACAGGTCACAAGCCCAAAGTATGCTTTAGAGTTCTCACAATGGAGACTGTCAGGGTAACTTGATATTGGTGATCTAATGATGAAAAGGAGAACTTTAGAATTCATACTGGACCCATATCCTCCCATGCCAAGATGTCTGTGCAAACAAAAACCACTGAGAGCCCACTAGAACTCTTGACCACCATGAGGGATAAATATTTGCTCCCACAGAATTGCAGTTACTTCTGTATGTTGTTGGTAAATTCATAATCAGACACCCAGGGGAACAGGGGATTTTATTCTTGGCTTACAATTGACCAGTTATATTTCTTACTCCAGCTTGGCAAGAGAGTCCACACCAATGTAGGGGCCGAGGGAACTGGCCACACCATCTCCACAGGATGCTGAGAGAGGGGCAAGTATGCCAAAGAATGCCAACTTCCTTAACCAACCCCCTCCTTTTTATTTACCTCCCTAGGGATTAGTTTCACCTACCATGGGTTGGGTCTTCTGATCAATTAGACAATCTCATGCAAGCTCGCTCAGGGCTTAACTCAACTGCTAAATTTTATAAATATGTCCAGAGAAGATCCCTCCAATTGTCAAGTTGACATTTGTATCTATCACACACAGGTTAGGAGGATATCATTCCTGAGACTTCTACAATAGGAAGGTTCCCTCTGTCTTAGATTGCTGGCAGAGGGAGAAGCCAGTCTAACCTGTGACCCAAAGCAGTTGGACATACAAACTCTGGAACACTGTGTTTTACCTCTCTAGCACTATATCCTCAAAGACCCCCAAATGGTCTCCTTCCTCCTGTACGTGTTAAGACACTCAACAACTGTCCTACTTCAACAGATGCCCGAGCAGGTTCAGTG
Source organism: Typhlomys cinereus (assembly GCA_023101885.1). NCBI lineage: Eukaryota > Metazoa > Chordata > Mammalia > Rodentia > Platacanthomyidae > Typhlomys > Typhlomys cinereus. The sequence continues at coordinate 8,344,350 of JALPQD010000049.1, forward strand.
TCCCTGGGGTCTGGGAATAATGCGCCCCAGGAATTACAAATGTTTATCAAAATGGACATCGTCCACTGAACTTCAGCGCCTCTCACACAGCCACAACGATCTGCATCCATTTCGCCCTGTTCACCTTACTTTCTCACCATCCTGACTCTCTTGCCTTCTCTTCCCAGAACATTCTGCTTGCGAACATGTCCTCTTAGATCCTTTTCAACCCAGACTAACCAGCCAAGTAGTAGAGCGTCCACGGCGACATCGTTTCTTCCACAAAGCCTCCCCTGTTTCCCAAGGGCAGAAGCGTCATCTTTATCTTGACTGCTGGATGCAAATATTTTGATGGATGCAGTGTTCACCCTCCCTATTTGGTAAGTGTTTGGTTTGTTGCTTAGTTCAGTTTGTTACCATGTTGGTGAGCGGGTCATTTCGCACAGGGAAATGCTTCTCAGTTTGAAGGAATGAACGTAGAAATGAGTGAATGGAAAGTGAGTATGTTGCGGGAACAGTCTTTCCTCTGTTTATCAAATATCCCTTCTGGGTTATCAAATGTTACAGGGTCCAATGTTGAGGGAATGACTGTCCCAATGTTGCGGGGTTCTTATGTGCCAGAGTCAAAGACTGAAACCAGAACATGTATAGAGGATTAAGGTGGTTTATTAAAGGACAGAAAGCCTAGAGCTCATGGACTCCAGACGTGGAATGCCATGAGGAGGGTCCAGGGGTCCCAGAGAATTCATGAGCCAGAAATGAACTCATGGCACCAGACTTGGTGAGGGGCAAGCGCCCTGGAGAACTCATGGACCCCAGGCATGGAGTCCATGAGAAGCAGGCAGCTGGAAAGAACTCATGGCACCGAGTGCCATGAAGGGCCAGGGCGCCAAAGATAGCTGCCAGGGTCTGGGCCAGGGCGCCAAAGATAGCTGCCAGGGTCTGGCATACATGTACACCTAGGCAAGCTGGGGGAAACTGGCTTTTTCCCATTGGTTAACTCCCATTGGGGCCCAACCCAGTTGTTCTTGGGCCCCTGTGGGCTAGAGGTCAAGTTGTTGGATATGGAGAGCTCATCTCATAATCCCTTCATAGGGAAGTGGCCATCTTATTTCTGGGAGGATTGGAGTCAGTTCCTCAGCAGAAGTGTTCCTTCAGGGTAGCAGTGGGGGATGGTCTTAGGGAATTTGGAAGACCTTCAAAGACTTTAGAGACCCATCCCAGCATAGCTGCTCTAATCCTGCTTTAAGTACATCTGAAAAGAATCAGCCAAAAAAAAAGAATCAGCCAAGAACTTCCTGCGGCCACTCTTTGCTCAGACCAGGGTGGGGTTGAGAGTAGGGTGGCAGGGTGTAGTGACATGGAATCACATGGAAGGCAGAAGGGGGGAGTAAGGGAGGGTCACAAGGGCCGGCCATGCCTGATGTTCTGGTTGGGGTAGGTCTTCATACCAGCTCCCAAGCCGGAGTTCTGAAAACCCATGGTTGGGGGAGCAACTGTCTTGTTTGGAGGTGCTCAATGCTAACTGCTGGTGCAAGATGTAAGTGGGGAAAAAGAACGGCCAGACCCTGTATAGAACTTCTCCAGAAGAGTGGGGTGGACAGATGCTTGAAAATCAGGAGCACATACATGAGAAAAAGAAAAGAAGCGTGGGGTGACCGGGTCCTTAGGAGGCAGAGATGAGGACAGGGGACATGGTTTGGGGTGCAGGGGAAAGAATTCTATGAAGATATGGTGAATTGTTGAGGAGAACAGGTGAATCAAGACAAAGAGGAGTCAGAGCTACAGACAGAGAAGCCAGAGAAAACAACAGCTGTGACATAATGATATGTGTGTGTGAGAGAGATTTGTGGTATGTGGTGTGTGGTGTGTGATTTGTGATGTGTGTGGTGTATGTGATTTGTGGTATGTGTGGGGATATGTGTCTGTGGCTTGTGTAGGTATAGTGTGTATGAGTATGATTTGCAATGTGTGTGTGCTGTGTCTGTGATTTGTAATGTGAGGGGGCGTGTGTGTTGAGCATGTGGTTTATGTATAGGTTGTATATGTATATATGCTATGTATGTGCTGTGTGTGTGGAATGTGTGTTTGTGTACTTAAATACATGTATTTGACCATCATTTTATGTGCCAATGATAAAAAGTCTTGTATAAAATAATCAACCAAAGCATCCAATGCACAGAAACATGAGGGTCTAGGATAAAAAACATAGAAACAATGGCTATTCACCTCTAATTCCTGCACTTTGCCCAAGAAATGAAAGCTAAATGCAAACACAGACATTCACTCTCTTCAATTTCGCACTCACACACATGCTAATAACGACAGCAAGACTAGACACTGCTCACCATTGAGACTTGCTCCCTACTAGATCCTCACGCTGTCAGTGTGAGGTCAGACTAAGAAATGAGCATTGTTTCCTGTGTCCACGTACAGATGAGAAGATCAAGGCCTTAAATGCCATACTGAGTACAGTGTAAAGAATCTGAAAAAAAGCGAGAAGCCAGGAGCCGCCTGCCGGCCGGTCTCCTACACACAAACTGCATAGTTACGTGTAATATATACAACCGTGACCTTTCTGGTAGAATCCCATGCACTACTAGCCTTGAAGTATTCATTGTGTGCAGCTATCCAAGTTGATTACTAAATGAAAGTGCAAAATTGGATTGGTCTGGCTTTCAGGCACAGTGACAGCACACAGTCACTGTCCGAGGGCTTCTCCCCACACCAGCCTAGCCCTGCAAAGGAGCCTTTCACTCTAAATGAAGCTAGGGGAACGAAAGCACTCAGCTCACATAGTTCCCTCCTTCTTTCACAGGACCCTCGTGTTGGAACACGGGCCTGCTCTTGTTTTGGGGCTTGTATTAGAACTGGCACCATCGTGCTTCCTGCCTGACTCACCCTTCAGATTCGCCTCGAATCCTACAGTGGACTCGATATATCAAGTTCCTAACTGAAGACTGTAGAACTTCTCAGCCTCCATAGTCTGTGAACTAATTTCTTCTGGTAAATCTCTTGCATATGATGTTAAGGAATCTGTGGTATATGTGATGTGATATGTGTGTGTGTGTGTGTGTGTGTGTGTGTGTGTGTGTGTGTGTGTGTTGTATGGTGTGTATGATAATTAGATACATGTATATCAACTTGAAAATGAAAAGCTGAATTCTGGGAGTGTATCTATGAACTATTAGTGCTCAAGAAAAACCCTGAGCAAGCCTGCAGGAAAGTCTCTAATTAATGTAGGAAGACCCAGCCCACAGTGAGTAAGGCCATTCCTTGGCAAGAGGGAGACGTCGAGAGAGCTGATTGAATAAGTTGGCAGACTCAGCACACTTTGGCAGAATCACATTCTGGCAAGCAAGGAGGTTTGCCCTCTCTTGGCACTTTGCGTAGACATGGTATGGCCAGTTGTCTTGGCTCCTGGTGTTGACATAAGCTCTCCTGCCAAGCTGAACTATGAACTGTAACTGAGAATCATAAGCAAAAATAAAACCCTTGTGTTTCCCTAAGTTGTTTGGCCATGAATTTATTGGCAACCTGCAGATAAGCTACAACAATATATACATATACTGATAGAACCCGGAATGATTAAAATTCCCTTAGCAAGCAGCACTAAGCTTGCAAGGTACAGACAGACAGAAACTTTTATCCTGTAATAAAAAAACATATTTTTTTTCTGAAAAAAGAATATAAACAAACACATCCTACACAGGGGAACACAGAACAAGCGAGGGTACAGTGAAAGATGCCCTATGATGCTCCTACCAGAGGGTCACAGACAATTAAACATAATTCCAAGTACCAGGTACATGATACCAACTAATAAACTGTTGGTCAGGTTGGTTTCAAAGGCCTTCAAAAAGGGTACAGGCTTTTCCATTGCTTTTGGTCAGACAGAAGACGTTTTGCTGAGGATACTATACATGTTGATCACAGGATATGGTTAAACAAGCCAGAATTGGTCTGCCAGCTTCCTCCTACCTGGGCAGCCTTTGTGGTACCAGAAGTACCAGAAAGTACTATGCAAGCTACTAGGGGAGAAAAGCAATGCCCAGGCTCACAGGCGTGAAAACTACGAGCAACAGTAACAACCATCTTGTCAAGAGGTGCACTGGTGGCATGAATGTTAAAGAGGCAACCAACTGCTTTATGACTAAAGTTATTCTGTGTTTCAGCAGGAACACATTCCTTGTCCTGTGTCAAGAACCTATGCAAGGGGAGGAATAGGCTCTGGGAGTGGAAGGAACTACTCAGTCTTAGCTCTAAGGACATAATATCAAACTGCCTTCTAAGCATTTATCATTATACCCATAGATTACGGAAACATCAGCACTCAACCTACAAGTTTCCCTTTATGATGGAAGATATTTAATACAAAATCACAACTTGTCAAAGTACAGAAAGCAAGTGACTGCAGACCACTTTGTCAGAAACATATCCCTAGTAAGGGGGGGGGAGGGTAGAGTAAGATCAAAGGAGACTAAAGGGGGTCAGAAGTGCAGCCAGACAGAATGCTCTGTATATAACAGGGCCATTGCATCCATAAACTCGCTGCAGCTGCATCTACTTCCACAAGACCTGCACAAGATTTTGTCCTTTGACATTTTACCTTGGAAGAAGAGAGCTCTCAAAAGTACCCTCCCCCAAGACTGTTAAGGGTTAATGATGGACATGAGGGAAAGAGAACTACTTTTCACAGTGGCATAACCACTGATACGATTCCTGCTCCACCTAGTGCTCAGGTGCAGGCCATCAAAAGTGACCCAGATAAAACTCAGTGGGCCACACACACACAAAGACAAAAAGAGAAGAAGAAGACTTGTAATTGGAAAATTGGGGGAGTGAGATCGGATAATAAGGGGCAAAGAAACATGAATTCATTGTATTCATGTATAAAACTCTGAAAGAAGAAAAATTAATTTAAAAATTAATTTTAAAAAGTCTGCTATGAGTACAATTGACATATATGACACAGAGAGAGAAAGATAAATATAGAGACACAGAGTAGAGAGAAAAACAGAGGTGCAGAGAGAATAGAGACAGAGAGAGAGACAGACAAGAGAGACAGACACACAGAGAGACAGACAGAGACAGAGACATAGAAAGTAGAGACAGACACAGAGAGAGACAGACACAGACACATACAGAGATAGAAAAGAAAAAAGAGAAACAGAAAGGCAGAGAGAAAGAGGGGGGGGGGAATTAATCAGAAAAGACTGCAAAGCGCAAGTGAAAAACTTATATTCCAAAGCACAAGTGAAAAACTATCATTGAGAAATCAATTAACAAAGGCTGCATTCCTCAAGATGAATTCATTTCCAGCGAGCTGAAAATAAAAGAGCGATCTAAAAACCGCTGCAATGCGAGAATAGTTAATATTGCCTAAGAGACTGTGAAGAAACAGCACCCATGATAAATAAGAATTGGGAGAACAACACAACCAGCTATAAATCCAAAACAGAAAAGCATCAAAGAATAAGGAATTCTGAAAGTTATAATTACTGGAAACTAACTGAAGCATTAAAAAAAAACCATCCAGCCCGGATAAAATGAATGTGGACACCAAGGTCCTCATAAAATGCCTATTAATAAGTAAGAGAAGCTGCACTGGCTGGCGCTTCAGCCTATGGTGTAGAAAGATGGAAGCATTACCATTGCTGGGTTCAGAACATGAAAACGCTGGGTAAAGGGGCAAATCACCACATCTCTTGACAATCGCTCAGCTAAGCCTGCTGTGCCCCAGAGCATCCCGAATCCCTGAGGAGCTGGGTCCCCAGAACCAAGCACGGCAGGAACATGAGAGATGAAGGTGCCTGCGCAAGCAGATGGTTGGAATGCAGCGCAAACGCCAAGTTGCCAAAGGCCTAAAGCGACGCTAGGCAAGAAGACAGAATTCTCGGGAACCTCAGGCTAAGCAAAACACACGCCCACCTCATCTGATCCCTCCACGGCATGTCTATGGCAAAGATGACCCTGAGTTGGGGTACCTGAGACAGGAGACACCCCCTCTTCAAAAGAAACAGAAATCCCCACTTAGGTATTAAATCTTATAAACAAAAGTTTCCAGTCACAAAAGGGTCACCAGACTCTTCCCCCTCAGTAGACGAGAGATATTACTTCTGGGCTATGGGTAGAGAAAAAAATCAACAGGCCAAGGAGTTAAAGCCAGGCTAAAGGACTCAGGTGCAGATTCCCAGCTCACATAAAAATGCCGAGCAGGTGCGGTGGACTCCTGTAATTCTATCCCTGAAAAGCGGTGACCAAGCAGGTTCAGGAAAGGTGCAGGTAGCTTCAGTGGTGGGCTCTGGGGGATCAACTGGAAGAGCAATGGAGAATGATTCCCAATAGCCGCCTGGAGCATCCACAGGCATTCACACTCAAGCGCACTTAGGGGCATACATGCACCCATGTGTGCATAGCCTCATGCAGACACAATCATACATGCATGCATACATACATGAGAGAAAATAAAAGGTGACTCTGCCCCTTCACTGCAGATCGTACCAGACCTAAGTCTGACAGGAGACTTGATTCGACTTCTCTGTGTCACTCATTTTTTTCATACAGCTAGAATAATGCATAAAGCCAAGTGACTTTGTGGGCAGCAGCATCTAAACTTGCCATTAAATGAAAGACTAAAAGACTGTCCACACTATCGTTCCCTCTTCAGAAAGCCCTTTCCTCCTTCTTGCTGTATAATTCTTTTAATCTTTACGATTTCTTTAAAGTTATTAATCACTTTAAGGACAATGATATAGCGGCCACGTGACTTATCAACCTGCACGCTGATCTCAGCTGATGTGTTCGGTCAGGAACATGAAAAGAAAATGCTCTTTGCCCTTTCACAAGTTGCACTGGAATATTTTGAAGAGGACACTTACTCCTCCACCAGCTACTGACCTGAAGCGGCCACATTTCCCCCACTTTTGCTCCAGACTTGAATTTGACCAGCACTCTGCCACACGTGAGCACCACTCTGGCGGGCTCAGCCCATGAGAAGGAATCTAAAATCATCTTTGGGTTTCTCTTTTGAAGTCCAGACCTTCGGGATCATAACTTTTGGATGCCAGACTGTTTAGAGATTGAATGAAATACAAGGCAAGATTCATGACTGAGATGATGCCACAAAGAACTATAATTAGAGACTACTGTGTGTGTGTGTGTGTGTGTGTGTACACCAGAATACACAAGAGTGAGTGTGCCCGTGGAGGCCCAAGGGTGACTTCAGGAATCACCCTGGATTGCTTTACTTTCTCATTGCTTTGCTCTGGGTTTTCCCAGGCTCTGCCTTCCAGGGCCGGAAGTGCAGGCTGCTGCCATTTCAGCCTGACATTTTTACGTGGGCTCTGGGAACCTGAACTCAGGTCCTTTGGATTGAAAGGCAAAGGCTTTAAACCCTGAAAGATCTCCCAGCTTTCAAGGCTACTTTTGTTTGAGTCACTTCCATATCCTGAGATTTGTCTAGCAAATCAACTGGGACAACATGCTGGAGCTTAAAATTCCCAAAGCTAAATTCTGCTACTCTGGAAGATCATAAATTTCACACATACACAAAAAAGGAATTTCCCCCAAACGAAAGCAACCAACAGAATAGCTCAGGATTGTATATCTGAGTGCTATCCAATCACTTCCCTCCCCGAGCACTCATACACACACACACACACACACACACACACACACACACACACTCATGTGCACATACACATACACACACATATCCACTCACATATATCCACTCACATATATACTTACATATACATAAGCATATATGCACATACACAATCACACACACATATATACACATACACACATACACAATGACACACATACTCAAATATATACATTCATACATATAACACATACACACATACACACACATACACACACACACACACCCCTACACACATAGAGACACATACACATGCATGCACAAACATGAGAGAACCAGGGTTAGGCTCCCCAGCACACACAATAAAATCTGTGTGAGGGTGACATTATCCATCTTTCAAATGCACACACATAAATCAGGTTAGGGGATCCCCCAGCTACTAGCCACACTACAGAAAAGAGCCAGCTCTAGGTTTGTGGAGAGACCCTGCTTCAATATATAAATTGGAAAGCAGCCAACATCGACCTCATGCACACATATGTGTGTACCCATACACATGTGCACACACACCACACATGCATGTACATACAGGAAAAAAATAGATAGAAAGTTTTAGGATAATGACATTTTGTTAAAATTACCAGTAACTTTATAGTGTTTTATGCACACATTTCACCCAAAGGGAATCATTTTCTCTTTTCTTTTAAATATGCAGAAACCAAAAGCTGCGGTCGGTGTTATACAACTGTTCAGCAGTTGGGCTATGCTGGGATAAACCACAGCTCAAGACACAAAGAAGCTTTTCCAGGATAATCACCTTTATGGAAATCTACGAAGAAATCAAATGAATAATAAGGAATAACAGAATATGTGAGCAGTGTAAAAGAGACACATGCCATGTTCAAAAAGTTTCAATGCATAAACCCAAAGCAAAACCCAACATAAATAACTTGAGGAGGTAGAAAAATTAGAACAAAGTTTGATGATACATCTAAGAAAATCCCTTAATGGAATCCATTGCTTTCATTGAACGCTAACTTAAAAAATTTAATAAAATCCAGCTGGGTATGATGACTCATAGCTTTAATCCCTGCATTTGATACACTTGGGTGACTTTGAGATCAGCCCAGACCTCGAAGTAAATTATGGAACAGTCTAGACTGGACTGAGACCCTGATAAAAAGAAAGAAGGAAAGAAAGAGAGGGGGGACAGAGAGAGAAAGGGAGGGAGGAAGAAAGAGGAAAAGAGAGATACTATATACATATATATATATATATATATATATATATATATATATATATTCCAAGAGAGAGAGAGGGGAGAGAGAGACAGAGAAGATAGAGGGAGAGAGAGAGGAGAGAGGAGGAGAGAGAAAAAGAAGAGAGAGAGAGGGGAAGAGAGAGAGAAGGAGGAGAGAGGGAGAGAGGAGAGAGGGAGAGAGAGAGAGGATGCCGCTCAGCCGCCTGGCTCATCAAGCCCTGGGCTCTGCCCTCAGCACACCTGCGCTCCCAGGACTCTGAGGCTGCTGCCAGAAGGATGAGGAAGTTCCTGGAGACTTAGGAGCCAGCCTGGGCTGCACGCACTTCCTAGGGAAGGAAAGGGAAAGCCGCAAGCTTGCTCCCAACACGTCCTGAGAAGCGCAGCAGGAAACATTTCCCTGGAACCTTCTTCCTCATCCTCGGCGGCTCTGCTGCCATCTGCTGACCCTTCTGCATCCCACACGCCTGCTGCCACGTTAGATCAGAACCCAGATTATTCACGGGATGGCAAGAGAAGTCACAACTCCCTGGGTTGAGTTTCCTGGGCCGAGACTCCTCGGAAGCTCTGTCAGTGGTGTTTCTGCAAGTGGCAGTCACCACAGGACCCCACGATCTAGAGTCACTCTGAGCAGTGCCAGGTACAGCCACTTCCTGCCAGGAAGGACTTCGTGCTCTGTGTCTGCTCTGCCCCGTCCACTCTGCGACCCACCTCAATGTAGAAGTCCCCTTGCAAAGACTTCTGGAAGGGACAGGGAATTTGGTCTATTTCTAGCCACCAAGTTAGAGCTTCATAGTTTCATCCTACCTCACGGGGCTCCCTGAAAACACACACAGACACACACATACATGCACACAAACAGATATAAACACATACATACACTAGCACACATACGCACATATAAACATATACACGTGCTCAAACACACACAACACATAAACATCCAATCACACAAAGGCTCACATGTACACACAGACGCTCTCATATACACACAAGCTCATACAACAAAACACAAACACACACACACAGCGGGTAAGCAGTGTCACAACTGTCACTCTACTGTACTTCTTCAACACTCTCTCGCATTACTCTTCAGCTGTCTCCATTGTTCCTGTACATTTTCTCTAGGCTACAGGCAGGTATGAATAAAAAAAGAAAATACCAAGTATCTGAGTCGTGCACTTCTTGCAACTTTGGGGGAGCATAGACTGGCCCTCTGAGCTATCTGAACACCTAAAATATCCTTCGTAAGCCTACATCGTTCAGTCCATCCTCCCTTCCATTTATGAGGTCCTAGATCATAGCACCAGGAATAGGTGCCATGCAAGGCGGGCAGGTCTTTAGATGCCAATCCACCTCGTCAGGATAATTCCCCCCAGGCATGCTGGGAAGGGAGCACATTGCCATCTTAAGACTACCCTAACTTAATAATCCCGCACACATGTGCCCGGGCGCCTTGCCCCATAGCAAGGGTCACAGGAACAAGGAGCGCTGTACAGAGAAGCTGTGCTCTGGAAGTCAAGAAGACCACCACCGTCCTGCTGGACAAGTGGTGTAAGATAATAGGCATCTTCCAACTGAGGACTGGCGAGAGCCTGTGTCTCCCTAGGAAATAGCCGATGTTCAGTTAGTAAAAGAAAACTGAGAGAATGCATTGGGAAAGAAAATATTCAGAACATAAAGGGATATTTTGATCATAGAGCACAGGATCTGGGGAAAAGGAAGGGGGTGCAACAAGATTACAGAAGGAAACCACACCTGTGTGTAGATTCAAGCACGAAAAAATAAAGTATATGACGGTCTTGATATATACAACAGAAAAGTTGTAAATGGCAAATTCACCATTCTCAGTCGTACAAGCCAGTTCTTTGCACACCTGGGACCAATATGGCCAATATGAATTCAACACCACTCTCTACAAACTACCTAAGGGTAGAGCATGACTCCAGACATGTCTGTTTCATGTCTGCCTTTTACACTTTCGACCCACAGTTACTAAGTTCCTACTGTGAAGCACACCATGTGCTATGTGTCCTGAACATATCGGTGAATTAAGGAGCTGAAGAGCTATGCTCTCACAGGGTTGGGGTTCAGAAGGGAGAAGACAGAAAACAAGACCGGCACAAGCAATACATGCGTGAGAACCTAGCAAGGGTGTCAGAAAGCAGTGAAATCACAGCGCTCATGCTGGTGATATGTGATGGAGAGAGGTCAAAGTTCACAGAGAGCGGTTAACTTAGGGATGCCATGAGATGATTCTATTTGAACCAAGCCTGAAAGAGATGATGAGCTACCCACCAGAGACCAGGAGGAAGAGGATGCTGGACAGACAGGGAAGTCAAAGGGCCAAGAACAGGAAAAGGAGAGATTCTGGTGTGTGGTAGGAATCCCTGAATACTGTGATACAGCAAGATGATGGAGGAAGAGAGGAGACCAGCCCTTCCCCAACCGTCAGTGTGCACGGGAATTACCCAGAGACGTGGCTAACAGCAGACTCAGCGCCCCATCATCTGGTGAGAGGCCTGGGCCTCTGCAGGCTTGCATCACTCAGGAGGTGGCTGCAAATGCTGCAGACACCCCCGCCTCCTTCCAGGGACAAAGCTTTCAGTGATCCTCACGTCGGAAGAGTGTAGTTACCTCACGGGTGGCATTGCTAGCAAGGCATTGGGGATTTGAAGTGTGGACTTGGAATGTCAACACTGCATGGCTGTTCTCTTGCAGCCCATTGCAGCTGTGGGGAGAGAAGCCTAGAGCTGTCAGACTCAGATGTAGGCAGAGAGACGGCAGCACTGCCAAGTGTTACTGACAACGCAAAAGGGTCTCAGCAGAGCCAAGGACAGGTATACGGAGTGATGTAGAATTCAATGTGCATAATTGTTGAGGGTGAGGAGGAGGAAGATAAATCAGCACAAGCTAGGAGCCTGTTAGCGACAGGACACTGGTCTTTTTTAAAAAAAATATTTGCATGAGAGAGAATATGCATGGCCTGGCACATAGATGGAGATCTGAAGTCAGTTCTCCCCTTCTACCATGTGCTCAGGTCACAAGGTTTGTGAGCAGACTCCTTACCTGTTCAGTTATCTCATCCATCCCCTTTATAATTCTGCTTTTTCAATTATTTATTTATGAGACAGAAAGAGAAGGAGAAGGAAGAAAGAAAAGGGAAAAAGACAGAGAGAGAAAGAAAGCAGGGGAGAAGGTATGCATGGTATACATATGCATGCCACCTTGGCACGTGGCCCACAGGTGTGGATCAGAAGACAACTAGATTTGGGGAATTTAGTAAGTCAGTTGCTGTCTTTAATCACGTGGGATTCTGGGGCCTGAACTCAGGGCACCAGGCGTGTGGGCAGACCCTTACATCTGACTCATCTCATGATCCCCAGGGCCCTGTCCTAGGCCACGTTTTCTTGTCACGTGGACAACCAGAGTGACAACACATGCCTGCCACTCCTCATCGGGGAAACTCACTCGAGCGGCTGTGGGAAATGGATGCCCCGCCCCCAGCAAGGAGAAAGACAGATAGACACAGAGATGGAGCTGCGCGGCTTTGTCCTCGCCAGTTGTCTTCAGATCTGCAAGTCAGTCTGAGGTGTCAGGATGCCTGGTCTCCAGACAGCCAAGCTTTACCGCCATAAGCAAATTGTACACAGAGATGAACACTAACAGCTACAACGGGAACTAACAGGAGCGCAGCAAGGAAGACAGAACTTTAGAGACACGAGGAAAGGGAAGGGATCCTGGACGACCTTCTTCAGGGGACAGAAACAGAAGGGCTGCTCAACAGCCATCTCCAGAGGCGGAGGGAACTGAGGACTTTCGCACATACTGAGATGAGGAAAGCTGGATTCAGGGTTAGCAGATGCTCTCGCTGTGACCACAGCTGGCCACCACCAGCCGAGGCAGGGCAGTAAGGATAAAGTATCCCCATGATCACCCCTCCATCCTTGTGGCTTTAAAGCAGCACTTTGCTTTGTTTCCACCTAATTCACACAACCCTCATTCCACACCTAGGTACACGGACGAGAAGCAAGGCCTTGGGAGACAAGGGTTGGCAAAAATGAGAGGAGAATCAGGCATGCACAAGAAAGGACTCTCTGGGAATTGGGGCGGGAGGCACTGGGGGACGGGGAGGGAGGGGTGAGGGGAGGGGGAGCAGGGGGTTTGGGGGGGAGGAGGAGGGAGGGAGGGAACTGGTGTACCTATTAAGTTTGTATGAGCTGACATAATAATAAAAAAAAGAAAAAAAAAGAATATGTTATATATATATTAAAAAAATGGGTACAATGGAAATGTCTCCCCGAAACAGAGAGGTGAATCAGTAATAACTAATAACAACCCGCAGAAAGTAAAGTTTAATTTGATCTTATCAGCTTCCTACAAAGATTCCTTCAGGGAGCCAGAGAGCTAGCTAGGCAGGCATAGCACCTGCTCACAACACTAGCAGCCTGAATTTGATCCTCGTAAGCCGACGTGGGGGAAGGAAAGAACGAATTCAGAAAGTTGTCCTCTGACCTCCACCCATGTATGATTCATGCACCTCTCTCTCTTTCCATCTCTTTCTTCCTATCTGTCTATCTGTCTCCATCTCTCTCTCTCTGAAATAAACCAAATATTTTTTTAAATACGATTCTTTCAGCAGCACAGCTTAGTAGTTGCATGCATTAGCTATGGAGTCGCAGTGGATGTGAACGCTGGTTCTTTCAATTCTGGACCTAAGCAAGTCCCATGGTCTCTCTGTGCTTCATTTTCCTAACTTGCAAAAAAATGAAGATTTAAAAAAAAAAACTTTAGTGTGTGTGTGTGTGTGTGTGTGTGTGTGTGTATGTGTGTGTGTGTGTGTGACAGAGAGAGAAGGAACTGAGTGTCCCTGAAGAGGACCAAGGGTGACTTCAGGAATCATCCTGGACTGCTTCTACCTCCTTTTTTGTTTCCTTCTGGGATTTCCCAGGCTCTACCCACCAGGGCCAGAAGTGTAGGCTGCTGCCATTTCTGCCTGGCATTTTTACGTGGGACTTGGGATCCAAACTCAGGACCTTCTGCTTTTGAGGCAGAGACTTAACTCCAGAGCCATCTCTCCAGCCTGAAATATAGACGATATCTTATGTTTCATAAAAGCTTTTGTTAAAGATTAAGTGAATAAAAAGCATAGCAATCTCCATATAAGTCTTGGGAAATATTCTTGATCATGGGAAAAACATATATGAAAAGAAAAATAAGCATTCTGGCTCCAGGAGAAGAAAACCCTGTAGGATTTGTCTATGAGTGTCTGAAACAGAGCTGCTGTTGCTACGTTGGAAGCTCCTTCAACTACTTGAGCAGCATCGAGATTAGCCAGTTGCAAGACTGGCAGATACACCCAAAACTGTAGGTGGGACTACATTAAAAATGCTTACTAATAAGCAGACGTTCTTACAAGAGCTCACAGGAGAAAACATAAACTAAGATATTGTCTTAAAAAATATCTTTCCCAATGCTGTTCCGTACTGCAGCTACTAGGATACAGGTTGTGTCTAACAGTTTCTAACTGAATCAGTGTTGCAGTTAGCCTGCGTGATTGCTGATAAAATCACCATCAAACGGCTTAAGGGAGCAAGGGGTTTATTCTCTTATGATTGTCTGGTGACAGTTCTTAGTCCAGTTGGCAGAAGAGCATGCACCATCACCAAAGGGCCAAGGGAACTGGCCAAATCATACCCATTGTCCCTGAGAACAGGGCAATCCTTACTTGCTAGACCAGCATGTCTGACCAAATATACACAAGGATGGCTCTTTTCTCAACCAGTTCCCTCCATCTTATTCACCTGCCTGGGGATTAGTCCCACCACCGTGGACTGGACCTTCCCCATCAACTGGACAATCTCTTACAGGTTCATTCTGGCTGTAACTACTAATTCTCTATGCCTGGAGCTTGAATCCTCAACCATCAAGTTGACAACTGTACTTAACAACCAGGGGTATATTATCCAGGGGTACAAACCCCTTCCACTACTGGGTAAAGGACTAAGACCAGCTGAGGCCAGGAATTGAACAATGGAGAATCACAGCAGGTGTCAGTTATTGATTTTGGCTTATGGTTCCAGAGGGGATATAGTCCACTGCGGTGGGACTCACATAGCAGACACTGGGGCTAGAGGCAGAAGCCAGAGACCAGTTCAGGTCACCGCAACCATCATGCAGCGAGAATAAGAGAAAACTGGGCTATCAAACCTCAAGACCCACCCCATATGACCTGCTTTCCTCCAGCAAGACCCCACTTCTTAAATGTCCTCCCAGACATTAAAACCAGCTAAGAATTCACACACATACGCCTATGGGGTCAACTTAATTCACACCATAATAGGGAATACTAAGTTTTATAATACATATTTGTTGTTTTTTTGTAACAATACATAAATATATTAAACATGAAAGAGAGATTACTATTGATCAGTTAGCATATTTGACTTGGTATCCCATTATCTAACTACCAATTATTTGAAATCCACCATTCGGATATTGTTTCTCAATCTCCATCCATTTGTGGTTTGTCTCATTCTAACAGATAAACCTACTGTTCTGGCATGGGTCCAAAAGAAGTACAGAAACACAGAAACATTGAACATTTGGATTCAGTGGGTCAAAACATCTTGGGAAAAAGAACAAAGCATCTTTAATTTTATTTTCAAAGAAAAGCGATGTGTTCAAATCAGAGATGTGTTAATTTGGATCTACTTGTTCTGAGCTTTATTCTGCTGTTGCCTTTATGAAAAACCAGTGATCAGGAGCTAAGGAGATGGCTCAGGGGTTAAGCCTTTGTCTTGAAAGCCAGAAGAACCTGAGTTCTGATCCCAGAAGCCATGTAAAAATGCCGAGTGGAAATGATGGGGGCCTGCACTTCTAGCCCTGGGAAGCCCCAGAACAAAGCAAGAGGAGGTAGAGCAATCCAGGATGATTCCCAAAGTGCACCACAGGTGCACACAGTGTGGCCCTCTTCTATACATATCCCCACAAACACACACACATTTGCATCTACACAAAAGAAAAATCAGTGGTCAAAGTACATTTCCAGATAATCAAGTCTGTTTTTCATTGCAGCTCTTTTACCTCCCAATGTCTTGCCATCTACCCAAGTGTGACTTAACCAACTCACTGCTTTAATATCTTTATCAAAGAAACAGAGACAACCATAGCCCTCAACTTCTTGAGTCACTGTTACGAAAAGATTAGATACAAGAACATATGTAAAACTTTCTAGGAGAATTTCATGTGAAACAATTGAAGGAAGATAATACATTATTATTAGTTATGTCATTGACAAGTTCACTAAATTTTGGTAGCAAATTATTAAGTAAGAACATGTGATGTGTGTGTGTGTGTGTGTGTGTGTGTGTGTGCGTGTGTGTGTGTATGTATCAGAGGGCACTGTGTGTCTCTGTGGAGGACCAAGGGTGACTTCGGGAATCATCCTGGATTGCTTCTACCTCTTTTTTGCTTCCCTCTGGATTTCCCAGGCTCTGCCCATGGAGGCCTGTGGGACAGGCCATGGCTGTTCATGCCTGGGGTTTTTAACATGGGACCTGGGATCTGAACTCAGGTCCTTCTGCTTAACCCCTGAGCCATTTCCTTGGCCCTGTGATACTTTGTACAAAAGAAACTCAAGTTATAAATTGTGTTTTTATGACCAGAAATTGATTGTTTTTAATCAAATTAGCTGCCAAATATAAAACACCAATAGTAAAAGACTTTAATCTTGTTGTGGGATCTCATGGGGCATTTCTGAAACTCAAACCTCATCAGAAATCCACTAAACGTTCTTCTTGCCTATTCTGTATTTTCAATCCACCTTCAGTTTTCTAAACCTTTTATAGCATTCAATTATTCATTGGGTGTGTATGTGTATGTGGTGTATGTGTGTGTATATGTGTGTATGTGTGTGTATGTATGGTATATGTATGTGTATGTGTGTATATGTATGTGTGTGTATTGTGTGTGTGTATATATATGTGTGTGTGTGTGTATGTGTGGTGTGTGTGTGTGTGTGTGTGTGTGTGTGTGTGTGCATGTGTACATACCAGGACACACATGGAGGGAGTCAGCTCTCTCTTTGCATCCTGTGAGTTCCGGGGATTGAACTTGGGTCGTCAGGCTTAGCTTCTTTACCTGCTGAGCCATCTCGCAAACTCCACTGTCCATTTCTCAGATTTTAATCTGGACGCTCTAATCATAGGGTGGCCTCCCTCGGTAAACGCTTCCTCACCATTCGAAGAGATGCAGCTTTTATTGATCGTGAAATATCTGGCTCCAGAATCAATATGATTATGGAAATGAATGAAAATTGTAAAAATTACTTATAATCTGCATCATCAGGCCACTTAATTCCTTAATGGTGAATTTATGATTTATTTTCTTGACTCCAGCTGAGAAACCAACAATAGATTCTGCCTTTTATGTGACCAGCCCTCTCAAGGACCCACCAGCAGATCCACAATAACTTGGCATAGACAATTGCATTGCACTTATTTTTGTTTAATATTTTGAAGATGTTTAAACAAACTAAGTGCTGGAGAGGTGGCTCAGGGGTTAAGTTTCTGTTTGGTAAGCAGAAGGACCTGAGTTCGGTTCCCAGATCCAATGGGGAAAAGAAAAAAAAAAAGTTAATCCTGGAAGGCAGAGCCTGGGAAACCCAAGCAATGCAAAAAGGAGGTAGAGCAATCCAGGATGATTCCCAAAGCTACTCTTGGGACCTCCAATAGGCACACACAGTGTCCTCTGAAACTCTCTCTCTCTCTCTCTCTCTCTCTCTCTCTCTCTCTCTTTCTCTCTCTCTTTCTCTCTCTCTCTCTTTCTCTCTCTCTCAAGAATTCTAACTTTATTTCTGTTATTTCCTGGGATAGTTAATCCTGGCTGTCAATTTAACCACATCTGGCTTTAGCTAAGGTCAGCTGAGACCACCTGAAGAGATTATCTGGATCAATACATTTACAATACAAAGACCAGCCCTAGATCTGATTGGAACCTCCCAGTAGTGGAGCAGATAAAAGGAACCACAGAACAGGAGACTGGGAAGAAGAGAGACTCTGCAGGAATCCTCCAGCCTTCAGCCGTCACCCACTAGCCTACTGGATGTCTGCAGACTTAGCCTCCAGCTTCAGCCACCAGCCATGTCGCCTCCACCATGAAAGTCAGTTTCTCCCCTCTGGAACTGTAAGTTGAGTAAACCCCTTCCTCCTTTAAGTTGTTTGACTTTGGGTGTTCTCTCACAGCAATAGTTAAGAATAACCATTACATTTCCTGATTACATTTGGTAAGACCACAGACAATCAACATTTCAGCAAGATAGTCTCTATAAACAACAACACATTTCCATCAGCATCTATCTCTTTTCTACTCAAAAATATCTCCACCACCCACCTATGGCAGCTCAGATTAGAGTGGATTGAGGTGTGTTGGCTTGAATGACCATCCTCTGCTCATCGAAGTTAAGAACAATTCACATCTCTTTCATTGACTTTCCACATGCAGCTCCGGGCAGAAAAGCCACTTCTTCAGTATGCACTGTGAGGTTTAGTGAGTTATCATTTTCCATTACCATGGGTAATGCAAGTAAATTCTTTGTTTATACATTTTTTATTATTATTTCCGCTCATACAAACTTAATAGGTACACCAGTTCCCTCCCTCCCTCCTTCTCCCTCCAAACCCCCTGCTCCCCTTACCCTCACTCCTCCCTCCCCATCCCCCAGTGCCTCCCCCCCCATTTCCCAGACAGTCCTTCATTGTCCATGCCTGACTCTCCTCTGGACCCTCCTCTCCAATGACGTACAAGGACCCAGTGGCATTTCCCTGAACCCTTTCCCGTGTTCCCCTTAAGCATAGGAACACTACTGTGGCTGTCAATCCCTTGCATCCAAGGATCTTGGTGCCTTTAGCAGATGCTAGACTTTGTGAGGTCAGTAGTGTATTGGACATTGCCCAGGGCATGCAAAGTCCAATTATGATTGCTTCGGCCCTAACTTGTGTGGAGTATCTTGCAAATCATTGCTCCTCCCATCCTTTTGCTCTTACAATCTTACCACCCCCTCTTCCGCAAATGTCCCTGAGCTTCAGGATGGGGAGAGATTAGTCTGGTTGATATAGAGTCTCTGAAGTTCTGGATTGTGGTTTGTTGATTTTCTTTTGCAGTTTTGCTGCTCCTGCAATGCCCTTCACTCCATCTTGATGGGCATTGTATGTCACCCCCTGGCCAGAGACAAAAAGCTGTTAAACTGGAGTCTTGTTATAAGAGCACATTCAAGGGTAGATGTAATAAAAGTAGGAAGCCTCAGTGAGGGAGGGGTCAATCACCCATTTGCAAAATGGTTACTTTTTATCTGCCAGACTATATGCCCTCCCCTTCTGGTGAGATCATACCCCCTCAGTTGTAAATGATCAGGAACGAACGTCTGTGAACTTAACCAGGTGTCACATTACTTATTTGCAGTCCTTGATGGAAGCCTATTTTCTCTGCTATAACATGGTCACTTCTCTCCTTGTTTCTGGTGTGGCCCTCCAACCCCATCCCTCCTGTTCATAATCCTTGCAATTACTGTAGGTATTACATAGATTTACCTTTGAGTGTCTCAAGGTGGGCTGGGTGGGTTTGGTACTAGGAGCCACCTATTAGGGAGTACATATGGCACTTAATTTTCTGGGTTTGGGATACTTCACTTAATATAATTGTTTCTAATGACATCCATTTCCTGGCAAATTCCAGTAATTCATCATTTTTGATGGCTGAGTAGTACTCCATTGTATAGATGTACCACTGTTTCCTTATCCACTCGCCAACTGTTGGACATTTGGGTTGATTCCATGACTTTGCTATTGTAAACAGTGCTGCTATGAACATGGTCGTGCTTGTACTATCGAGGTGAACCTCTGCTGCATGGGGGGTTATTCCCAAAAGTGGAATAGCAGGGTCATATGGCATTTCAATTTTTAATTTCTTTAAGAATCTCCAGACAGCTTGCCAGAGTGGCTGTATGAGCCTGCATTCCCACCAGCAATGTAGGAGAGTTCCCCTCTCTTCACATCCTCTCCAGCATTTGTTGTTGTTTGTATTGTGGATTTTTGCCATTCTGACCGGGGTGAGATGATATCTCAGGGAAGTTTTGATTCATGCAAGTAAATTCTAATGATTGCCAAGAAAATTAACAAAATTTTTTTTCATCATTAACATACTTAGTCATGAAAGGGCTAGGTATGCTAAGATGTTCTCATGTGATTTTTTTGCAGGAAGCTTTGAGCCTATACAGCTTCAGAATAGATTTATCAATTACCAATAAGAATTCAGTTGCCCTCTCTGTGAGGTTTGGAGGCTCAGTCCACACGTAGCAACTTGCTAATCGAGTGTCATGGTTTGAAATGTGAGTTGTTTGGGAAGGTCATGACACATTTAGGAAGTGGAGCTTTGCTGAAAGAAGGCAGTCACAGGGGGTGGGCCTTGAGGTTGATTAGCCCCACCCTGCTTGAATGAGTGAGTGGGTTCTTGAGCTTGTAACAGCAGATCTCAGCCTCCATGATGGATGTGACTAAAGCCTCCTCTGGCTTCTGCTGCCAGCCGGCCCTTTTCTGCCATGAAAGGCTGTATCTCCCCTCTGGTATCTCAAGCTGAATAAATCTCCCTTTCTCCCTTAAGCTTGACTTTGAGTGTTCTCTCACAGCAACACAGACAGGAACTGATACATCAAGCGTCAAATTGGAAAGTGAAAACCTTTGTGGGTAGCATCTTCATTTTGAAGGAGGCTGGGGAAAAATAGTCACTAAGGGTGAAATATGTAAAGTAGCATATGGCTGGAAACATACTAGGCCTTCACCGTGCCAGTTATTTAAATAAAAACTTTGAAAACAGGGAGGGGGGAACCCTGTTTTCGTCCTTAGAAGCTACTCAGACCACACTTTCCTTGTAAGGACAGGAGAGGGTGAGCTGCCAAGTGGAAGCTTCGTCTCTTCTG
Organism: Typhlomys cinereus; assembly: GCA_023101885.1. Classification (NCBI taxonomy): domain Eukaryota; kingdom Metazoa; phylum Chordata; class Mammalia; order Rodentia; family Platacanthomyidae; genus Typhlomys; species Typhlomys cinereus. Next base: position 8,365,170 of record JALPQD010000049.1, read on the forward strand.
CGCACATGGACCCTCTGTTGATGCGTAATAGTCTCTGGGAAACAAAGCCCAGCCCAAGAGTATCAAAATTACCAGGTTGGTTTTGCTCTCGCACACGGTTTTCTTTGCTTTGTCTTGCAGTCTGCCAAGCTCATCCGGCTTTTGGCAGGTATGAAACAGTCTGTTTGGAATCTGTCTCTTGAAGCGGGTCCGTGCTTCAGAGCAGTCGCTGTTACCTGGCCCTGCACAGCAGGGACTCGGGTTGTGGTTACCAATCAAGGGGGTGAACGGGCATTCAGAATAATGGGCCGGCTGATGGTCTCCAGGCAGTCAAAAGCTTCATAAGACGTTTGGAAGATATCGAGAGAGAACATTGTTTGCTGAACGAGGCAAGGTTTTAAAGTCTAAATTTCTGTTTGTTTCATTTAGAGTCTTAAATTCGTTTCTGAAATGAGACAGGGGCTAAGTTTTTTTTTTACTTTGAAAAGCGTGTAAGTTCTTTGTTCCATGTAGGTACTTTGAAAACCATGTAGGTACTTTTCTTTACTGATGGATTTTGCTCATCAATAGTTTACACTTGCACTTAAAACATTCTGATTAGCTGTCTTCTACCTTTTCTTGTCTCTGTCAGTGCTGCCACCCCCACACTTTAATCTGCAAGTCTTTCTCCCCCATTCATGTCTTCTGGGATAGTCCAAGGCCTAAGATTATTCTAGGAGCCTCATAGGCTCCCCCATTTGTACACGACAGGGTATTACTGTCCCCCAATTCTTGAATTTGCTGGTTCCCCGTTGCTTATCAATACTTTGTGGGGCCATGAAAGCTTTCTACTGTTAGACTGGTGTTCCTTCTCTCTGTCTGTCTCTGTCTGTCTGTCTGTCTGTCTGTCTCTGTCTCTCTCTCTCTCTGTGATATCAAATGACAGGATCCCTGAATCAACGCACTTATCGAATGTTTTTTCAAGCAGCACTGCGACACCATCATAGCCTATGAGGTCTGCTAGAAATAGGTCAGTATAAAAGCAGTCACACCACAGGACTGCCTACACCATGAAGGAGAATGCTCCGTACAGTAGTAGGAACACACACTTGACCCTGTCTTCCGCGGAAGGCAATTTATGACCAAATAATTAGCAGAAGGCAACCAACCAACATTGGATGGCAGGGGACTTACAGGTGAATTTAGTTCTACTTAAAGATTACAGCCTTTGAAAAAGACCAGTGGAAAGAGAAGCCTTGGTGTACTATTGAGAACATGTAGTCTTTCCATCACTTAGAATGCCAAGAAGAACAAGGAAGAGAGAGAGAGAGAGAGAGAGAGAGAGAGAGGAGAGACAGACAGACTAGGAGTGATGATAGAGACTTTACATGTCACATCACAAAGTTCCATTTTTCACTTACAAATCATAGGAAGACGCTGAAGTCAGTTAACCCAGGCAGAACACAAAGCCAGCAAATCCGAATTCTTAAATCATTCTATGGGTTTCAGAGAGTAGACAGACATGGAGAGACATCGCCAAGAGCAGGGTGAGCAGTGAGATGTGGAGGAAGAGCTGTGCTTGACTGGCCCAACGTGAAGCAGCCAAGGTTGAAATCACATGTCTGAAAATCGTGCGTTTCTCTGGGTATCTACTCTCAAAGGCCGTTGCCTTTTTGCTGTGAGACATCATTTGATGCAAATAACTCAGGGGAGAAAGGGAGAGTTACTTCACTTATGGCCCCAAAGTGAATATAGTCCCTTATGGCAGAAACCATATAGCAGGAGGCTGGTTCAGATCACGAAGCCATCGACAAGAGTCAGAGAGAGAACAAGAGTGTAGCAGTTCACACATATGGCTGCTGATAAAACCACCATCACATGGTTTAAGGGAACAAGGGGTTTATTTTCTCTTACAATTCCTAGTTACAGCTGTTTGTCCATCTTGACACAAGATGGGACTAGGGCTGAGGGAACTGACCACATACTATCCACATAGCAGCTGAGAGAGGGACGATCCTTACTCAAACAGCTCCCTCCATTTTATTCACCTGCCCTGGGACTAGTCCCACCCACCATGGGCTGGGCCTTCCTCATCCACAAGACAATTTCTTATAGGTTAACTCAACAGCTAACTCTCCACAGATGTGTCCAGAGTTCAAACCCTCAAGTGTCAAGTTGGCACTTGAGCCTAGCATGACAAAGAGCAATTAGAGGAAGCCAGGTCAAGCCACCAAACCCCAAGGCTCACACCCTGTGATGTGCCTTCTTCAGCAAGGTGCCACCTCCTAAAGGTGCCCACGACCTTCCCAAATATCAATGCAGTTAAGGATTCAAGCACATGAGCCCGTGTCTGTGGGATTAGGGAGGAAAGTCACATTCAAACCACAGCAACTACAGAGCTGAACTTGTGGTATTTTCTCACCAAAGTGTCTCAGAGGATGTGTGGGACATTGAGGTGACAGGGACTATGTAAAGTAACTCAACCACACATTTTCTTTAGAGGAAAGCATTTCTCATTAGCATGGCCATTTAAATAAAAAGTCTTCAGCACAATAAAATCATAGCTGGGATGATGGTCAGTGAGGCAAGAGGGGAATCTGCAAATTATTTCCTTTCTCTTCTCGATTGACCCGGAGACATGCTATCTGCTCCCTGATTGCATTCCAGTAATTATGGGTATTTTTCTAAGGTAATATCTGGCCTTCTCTGAGTCATCTCTAGATTTACTTCAAAACTGCCAAAGTGGTTAATAGATGGACACTTTAAAATATTCTTCAAATGTCATAGAAATGGAAGAGTCTTGGATCAGGTTAGTAAGTGTGTACTGCTCATTCTCATAGAAGGTTTCTATGACATTCTGAAGACCTTGGGTCAAGGATGGAATATTTGTGGAACAAGGAAAGGGGGTTTTCTTCCGAGAGGAAATGGGATGAAGCAGCAGAGGAAAGTAAGCTTTCAAAGGTCCTGGGGCAGATAGAGAACCAAGAGTCACATGGGGAAAGAAACAGGAGTGCAATGCACAGAACTAACAAACAAGGAATGTCTAGGTTCTGCCTTCCAAGTGTTTGCTGCAAGATAGGCAGAGGCCAGCACATCTCCTCAGTCTCGCTGTACTGACGGAAGACATGGGAACCAGGAATGTGGAGAGTCATGGATTACAGAAATGGTCGAGATGGACAGTACCGTAAAAAGAATGCACGTGGACATCCAGCTGCTTTAATGATCAGGAGACTGAAATTTGTAGTACGCCTGCCTTGCTACAGAAGTAGATGTGAAAGGAGGGTTTTTATTTACAAGGTTGGAGGACAAGGTCTTCGAGAGCATTGGGGCTGACGAGAAGGCTCAGGCAGAAAAGTGCTCGTCACCTAAATATGAAGACCTGAGTTCGGATCCCCAGATCCCATGTAAGAAACAGGGCATGGCAATGTGTGCTTTAATTCAGGTGGGGAGGCAAGATTCCTGGGCCTCGCTACTCAGTCAGTCTAACCAAATTGTTGAGCTCTGGAAACATCGAGAAACCCGGTCTTAAAAATAGGGTGGAGGCCTGCGAGATAGTTCAGTGGGGAAAAGCTGGTGCTGTTGGCAAACCTGGGGTCTGAGTTCAACCCTCAGAACTCATATGGTGACAGACCAGAGACTTCCGAATGTTGTCCTTTGACCTCCATTTGTGAGCTATGGCTGCACCTGTTCTCTCTCTGTCTCTGCTGTCTCTGTCTTGTCTGTCTCTCTGTCTGTCTCTGCCTTTCTCTTTCTCTTTCTCTCTCATGTCTCTCAAAAGTATTTAAAAATGAAGTGAAGAATGATTACATAAGACACTGATGTAGACCTCTGTCTCCACATATGTACACAAATTCACACACATGTATACACACACACACACGTGCAAGTAAAACTCATGGGCCACTTGGAAGAGCAGACCCCCTCAGTTCTTAAATAGCATAGAGGATTCTCATGAGCTATCAAGATGTCTCAAAATCTAAGATTTATTGACTTCTTTCAGATAACTAAGTCTATGCCTAAGGTTGGAGGTCACATATTAAAGTAGGGTGTTTAGCAATAACCTGTAGAGGTCAAGTGAATCATGAGAGTGCATATTCTTCGTATGCATATTAACCCTAGTGCAAACTATTCAACTTCCAGATACACCAAAAGTTTCCTGTCAGTCTATGCTTTTTTTTCTAGAAAAGTATGCATTTCATCTCTTCCTTGATGCATAAAAATGTAAAGCACCAACTATATGGCATCCCTTGCATATGATCATTTCCAAATCACATATATAAAGTAATATTCACACAACTTCTGGGAAGAACATATTAGTTTATCTACTATATTGATGAAGCAATGAAATGCATAAAATAGGAGTCGCTGATGTAACGTGATATTACTTTTTAAAAAGTTGTAAGTTTCATAGCCCTTTCTCATATGCCGGGACTACAATCTTTGAACCTAAAGAAGAGGAGAACATTGAGGAAAAACTTCCTAACTATATGGCCATGTTCAAAGCTACCCATTTCTGAGAAGTACAAGTGATCAGCCTTTGTTTTTCACTTCATTTTTCATAAAATGAAGAACTTAATGTACTTCAGATACCACAATCTATGCTTCTGTGGGTTTTTAAAAAATGAATCATAATAGAAAGGCCAGAAATTTACTGTGCACTTGCACTGTGCTCTTACTGAACATTAAAAATTTATTGTGATGTGGGTGTCATTACTACATAACTCTTAATTAAACAAATTATCAGTTTAGGGGATCAGAGTGCATTCTATCACACCTCTATAATGATCAAATAAACTCAACTTATCTGCAAGGTGGTCTTCTAGAACATCTCTCAAAACACAGAATCCAGCAGCTTATAACATCTACATCTTTTTACTGGCATGGAGATTCGGAGTAATCTGGGATCTTAATTTTGATGTCATTTGCAGATGATAATTACAGGGACTTGTAAATACAATGAAAGCATCCTTTCTTGTCTCCCCTAATTACAGATCAGCTGTTTCCTCTTTTCTTTTTCTCTAATTGATCACCCAGCCTGTCATTCTGATAATTATTCTGTGTATGCAAATCAGAAATTGCATACTTACCAGTAAATAGATTTTTAAAACTATTCTGCACCAATCAATACATCATGGAAGGTCTTCTGTTGCTGCGGTGGAAGGAGGTAACCTCTTTGTACATCTACAAACAGTGAATTTGGTAGTCAAAGCTGGATTCACACTTCCTTTTCTTGGCCACTTTAGATACAGTCTTACATGAGTAAACAGGTATAAAGCACTTCAGTTTCAAGAGGAATTGAATCGTTGAGGCTATACAACATGCATTTGTCTCAAGGAAGATTTATAAATAGTATGCTCCTATCTTTCTTGAGTATACTTTTCAGATCCTGCGCATAAAAATATGTCCGTGGCTATAACTAAATAAGTGGCTTTACTCTCAAGTCTCTCTTCCCACTCTTATTGCTAAGAACGGCTGAGAGTGGCAGACACAGCTGGAAAGGAAAGAGGTGCGAGTGAGTGAGAGCACAACCGCAGGAGAGAGGTTGGGTAAGCCACCTGAAGGGATGCCGATTAACCTTCACACTGGAATCACTGATTTCAGAGAATGATTTTTCTCTTCTTTTTTTTTCTGGATTTTGACAATGAGAGTAGTTTACCTTTCAGCTCAGGTTACCCGTTTCTTGCTTTGAAACAAGGCACAAAGGAGCGGGCTTTGAAGTCTGAAAGCCAAAATAAGTAAATACATTAATTAAATTAAATCAAATCTGAAAGCCCAAAGCCTGAATCCAAATATTGCTACTTAATCAGTGTATGTTCTTCTTCCATAAATCCAATCAGTAATTTTGTAACCCAAACATTATAACATCAAATGCATGACAATAGTACTTGGTGGTTGCCAATAAAATATGTGTGAATAGCATGTCAGCAAATCATGCCTGTTACTGTAGAAATATTGAGCACATATAATGCACTGCCTTGTATGTGTTATCATGACACAAAATTAAGAGATTGGACTCCTAAGCTTTGTATTTAAAAACTTAATCCCTATTTTATTTGTTTAAAATTATTTTTACGTTTACTTATCTGTCTTGTGTATGTAGTTGGGAGTGGGTGGGGGGCACGTGCAACAAGGCGTGTCAGTGGAGATCAAAGAACCACTTGCAAAAATCAGTTTTCTCTTGCAAGGGTCCTGGGAATTGAGCTCAGATTGTCAGGCTTAGGAGCAAATGCTTTTTACTGGCCAATCCAGCTCCCCAATCCTTCCCTCCTCTGTTGTATAATATGGATGACATGATCGATAAAATCATCCCAGGATTCTGTTATAATCCCGAATTTCATCACTTTTAGAAGCTTAGGAAAGATGAGGTCAAAGACTCGGTTCTGTTGCTTGCTGAGGCTGGTCGCTGGTATGCAGCTGAGAGGCGGCTTGTCACTCTAGATACGGTTTCTTGTCTCTCCCAGTCTTCTCTCTGTCCGTCTTCACCATTCTGCACTCCCAAAGGGTCAAACACCACAGTTCCCACCAACTGGCCCCTTTTTGTCCAATGACTTTGACTTGAGTTCGACCAGACAGAAGTTGTGTTTTCTGTCCAGATGAAGAAACAAATGTATCATTGCCCAGCCCCTTCCTGAACACAGACCACCGCACCATAGACTCCTGAAATCTGTAGAGATCAGTAATTAGATGTGACATCTCATGAGTGACAAGGGAAGCCAGAAACCCGATGGCCACAGCCGGGAGAGTTCCCAGGTGGCCGGGGAGGGTGTGGTATCCACCAGAGGATGAGGCACTGAGATGCTGGGAATGATTAGGGGGCTCCAGGAGACCTCCTGAAGTGAATTCATTGTAAGAACAGAGCCTCAGCCCTGGGGAGAGGGGTGGGGGGGCTAATTTAGATGAAGACTAGTTGCAATATAAAAGACTATGGAGAATGGGCAGGATGGGGTGGGGATGGGGCTAGATGAGGAAAACACACAAATCCATTGTTAATAAAAAATAAAAATGTAAAAAGCATAAATCACTCTTGTGGTGGTGAAGAAACTATTCAAATAGCATTTTCTTTCCAAGAGCTAGGCAAAATTAACTCCCAATAAGGACCCTTCTGTGCCACTTAACCAAACTTAAAAGTGAGGATCAAATCGTATCTTAGCTATTTAACTGCTCTCCAGGGGGATTAAAGAAAACTCAAGAATATTTATTCAAATGTAAAAAATGTTGAGCCAGGAATGATGGTTCATACCGGTAACTCTGAAATTTGGGGGGCTGAGACAGGAGGATCTGAATTCAAAGGAAGCCTGGGTCAAACAGAGAAAGTCTGTTGCAGATGGATCCTGACAACCAAAGCCTATGAAATACCCAGCATTTTACAAGGTACTGGACAGAAAAACACCCAAGAACAGGAATAAAAATGAAGTAACCGAAATATCATCTGAATGGATCCTGAGAGTATATAAGGGCATACAATTCTACATAAACACAGTAAAATCAAAGGTGTTGTCATTATGATATAATTTTAAGAGTATTGAAAAGTTTGAAATTGTGTAATCATAAGAAAGCCGCATACACACTCACTCACACAGCCAACAACTGTACAGTTCAGAATGACAGATTCAAAATTAAGATAAAAAGAGTAGGAGAACAAAGGAATAGAGAAACGACCCGAAACGTAATACAAAGTGGAAAGAGACTGAAAATGTGTAAGTAAAGGGAAGCCGTGCCAGCTGTGGGTCAGTGTTAAGTGGCAACTGAAGAACGGAAGCCATAAAAGGAGAGCATAGGAAAAAAATACTGAAAGAAATAATGGCTAAAATGTTTCCATATTTCACAAAAGCTATGAAAGTTCAAATTCAAGAGTCCCAACAGGAATTGTTAAAATCCAATGGCAGGAAACATGAAGGAAACTATACCAAATACATCATCTCTGAAATATGTCAAATCATGAGGAGAAAGTAGTAAGAGTACCTGGAGCAAAGGTATCAATTGGCACAACATAAAGGCGGCCATGTGCCCCCCCCAACCAAGACTTGAAAGCAGGAGGAGATGTTTGGGAAGAAGAAGGCTTTGCTGGAAGAAAGCGTGGAGATGGAGTTGGATAATTACGGTAAAAATGACTTTACTTCATTGCATACATGTGTGAAACTGTCAAAGAACAAAGGAGGATTGAAAAATATGGGAATCCTGGGATGAAGAAACAGAAGGCAAGAGAAAATTATAATCTTCTCTCCATGTTGTTAGAATTAATTGGATTTTTAAAAAACTTTGTACAAGTGCACATTTTATTAATGATTTAAAAAAAATAAAAAGGATATCAGACCCTATGATAAAGAAAGCTCTACTCTAAGGTGAACAGTTGTTCCAACAGCAAAATTTCAATATCACACTTAATGCTGGTAAGGTATGTAATTAATATGATCATAAATTATACATAAGTTGGTTAATATATGTTATCTGCTTAATAGTGTAATAGAGAAAAATCATAGACACTCACTACATACCAAAAAGTAGTATTTCACCAAATTTAATTATTTATTATTTGTCAAAAATACATAATATGCTAGAAATAGAGAAATTTCTACATCTGATGAACAGTATCTATACAAGCTAATAGATAATAGATGAAATGTATTAATACATATTATCTAAAGATGTTATTTTTAAAATTAAGATCAAAACAATGACATTCATTTGCACCATTTTACCTCAATATCTACTTAGGAATCCTATCAAGAAAAGAAAGGAAAATAGAATTTAATAGGCAAAATTAGTTATGTTACTGGTATATGCAACAATCAGTAAAAGTAAATTTTATTTTCAAAAAGTGTCAATTTCTCCTATCTTTTAATTCTCATCTATCATATCATTCGACAGTATCATCATATCCTGAGTATTAGTCTTTGGAATCTATGCAAGACTATAGCTCAATATTGCTGAATTATTAAAGAATACTGGTTGTAGTTTGCCTGCATGGTAAATAAATAATAAATAATAATAAATGCAGTTCCCCCGTTGCAGATAAATGACCATCAAAAGGCTTAAGGGAATAAGGGATTTATTTTCTTAATCCAGCTTGACACAGGAGAACATGCACCAATACCAGGCCAAGGGAACTGGCCACACCATTTCTATGTAATGGCTGAGAGAAGGACGATCCTTACATGCCAGACCAGCATGTCTGGCCAAGTGTACACAAGGATGCAAATTCTCTCAACCAGCTGTCTGTATTTTATTCAGGGCCTAATCTCACCCACCATGGGCTGGGCCTTCCCCATCAGCTAGACAATCTCTTGCAGGCTTATTCTGGGCCTAACTCAACCACTAATTCTCTACAAATGTGCTCAGAGCTCAAACCCTCAACTGTCAATTGACACCTGTGCCTAACTATGACAATTCTCAACAAAGAAACTATAGCATTTTCAAGTATCAGAAGACTTAGCATTGCTAATATTGCAATTCTCTCTAAATCTGTAGATAAGCACAATCCAACTAAGATTTCTCTAGGTAATTCTGTATATGCTGACAAACAAGGTTCATATGTTCTGCTAAAATATAAAATTTGCTTATGTGAAGAATTAAAATACCCTGAAGATTTAAAAACCTCAATAGAAAATATTTATAATATTGAGATGTCAAACAAATATCTCAAAAGATGCTCAACTTCCCTGGTCATCAGACAAATGCAAATTAAAACAACCCTTCAATACTATCTTACTCCAGTAAGAATGGCTGAGCAAAAACAAGCAACAGAGATTGCTGGCAAGGATGTGGAGAAAAGGGAACACTTATTTGCTGCTGGTGCAAGTGTAAACTAGTACAGCCTCTTTGGAGATCAGTGTGGCAGTTACTCAGAAAGTTAAAACTGTAACTACCATATGATCCAGCTATACTTGTAAGAATATTCCCAAAAGACTTTACATCTTTTTACAAAGATGCTTGCTTGTCTGTGTTAGTTGCAACTCTATTCACAGTAGCAAGAAAATGGAATCAATCAACATGCCCATCAACAGAGGAATAGGTAATGAAAATGTGGTACATACACACAATAGAAAGGTGATAATTCACAACCTCCTGGAGAACATTTCCTCAGTCCTGCAAAGTATTGCCTACTCAGCATCAGAAAGGGTAAGATTATGGAATTTGTGGTAGATGGAACTGGAAAATTATTATTGCATGAAGTATCTCACACACAGAAAGACAAACACTGCATATTCTCCCTATATGTGACCCACTGATATCCTTGTCATTGTATTTGCTTGGAATTACTGTAAGAGCAGAAAATTTAAAAGGGAACAATGAGTGGGAGGGTGGGAAAGGATGGTTAGGGAGAAAGCTTTTTAAGGGGAAAATTTAAGATGCCACAGCAAGTAAGGTGAGGGAGGGAATAATGGGAAAAATACTCAGAGGGGCATGAGTGGATGGCAGGTAGGAGGGATAGAGGAATGTAAAGAAAAACCCTAAGATTGTGGGATATAATCCCATAGGAATCTCCTGTGTTAGTAATATGTCCCAAAAAAACCTCCATTCTTTTAAAAAAGCAACAAGAATGGACAGAGGAGCACAGAAAGAGGAAAACAGAGCAAAACAAACAAACAAACAAATGCCCTGATCTGATCCATTTAGAACCTAGTGACAATTAAAACTACACTACATGTAGCAAGAATATGAAGCTTCTTGATAAGTTGTTGCTCAGAGAGGTCTCAAAGGCCCCCAATATTTTAGGTTTTGCCATCGCTCTTGGTCACCCTCCAAAAAAGTGACAATAAGTAAGACCCTATTACTGAAGATGCAACACATGGATCCCAGGGCATGGCAAAATACACCAACTGGAACTGGATCTGAGAGCTTCCTCCTTGCTGTATCAAGGAATACTGTAGAAGCTACCAAGGCAGAAATAATCAAAGGTCTCATCGACCTGTGAGATCGGCAAGTTGCAATAAAAATCACCATGGCAACAGGTGACCAGCAGTGTAATAGTGGCATGAGTATCAGGGAGACAACCAACAGCTTTCTGATTGGACTCAAGGCCTGCTTATCAGAACGGAGCACATCCCTGTTACTGTTAACTAAGGAAATAGATCAATAGGGAAGAGCAGACTCTGACTCTATAGGTAGGAAGACAGTGCACCAAGCTGCTCTGTAAATAGCTGCTATTATACCCACAGATTGGAAGATCACTCAGCACTCAGCCTAGAAGTCCTCTATGACAGAGGTAGAGGATCTCAACACCTTGACAGGAAGTATCCTAGGGCAGTGAAGTGGACAAAAATGGCCAATCAGAATGCAGAGTATGACAATCCTGCAATGTTCACCTGAAATCAGGCCAACCAAATCTGTCCCATCTGAAGGCTCGGAGAACCTTGCAGAAGAGGGTCGATAAGATTGTAGAAGCCTAAAGATGGGAAAGCCCACTGATGGACTGAAGACAGGGCTGCTCCATTCAGGAACTCACTGCAGTGAGACTGGTCCTGACCAGACCTGCATAATGGCTGACATACCACATGACCCCACAGACTAGCGAGGATTTCAGTAGAAATAATTTACATGCAGTGAAAACTTTGGGGACTAAGGCTGGATGGGTAATAGGTAGTGCCCCTCTCAGTGGGGCAGCCTTAGGAGGGGCCAGTTGGTCTGCGCCAGAGGCCTGAAAGGGAGAGGGATAAGTACTCAATATGCTTGTAAAATAGGAAAAAATTAAAAAATTTTAAAAACATTTTATAGAGCTCAGGGGTAATCATGGATTATAGAATTGATTAGTTAATGATCCAATCAGTAGAAGAGAAAAAGTACAGTGGAAATCCAAAATTATGTATGTGTAGAACAAGTTATATCCAAATACAAAGTTATTTCAAGAGAGAAAAAGAATTTCTTCTTTGTTTAAATGAACAGTGTTTAAACAATCACAATCTTACACAGAAATCTCCCAGATGAGAAATCACTGTTTCACTGGTTCTACTAAAATTAATTTGCACCACATGTAAACCTAGGATGAAACTAGAGTCACACACCTGCTGGAAAGTACAGAGTATCTTCATGACTGGCAGGAGGCAAGAATCCCATCGATGGAACATGGAAAGCACAAAATATTCTTTAAAAAATCATTTTTCATTAAAAACATTTTTTAACCTGGTAACTTTAAGAAAATGCAAATTTACAGATGAGAAAAAAAGTATTTACCAAAGATATTGTACACAGAACTCATCTGCATGAAATATTTAAAAATTATAAATTGGGGAAAAATAGTTGATCCATTAAGCAATGAATCACAGCAGTCACATCACTGGACAAGACAGATTACAATGGCCCAACAGCACATAAAAAAGGACTTCGCCTCAGTAATCTTCGAGAAAACACTCAAATCACAACAGTAATATCATCTTTTACACTGTGGCGGATAAGTAAAGAACCAAACAATTTAGGGGAACAAGAGGTTTATTTCAGCTTGTGATCTGGTTGCAGTTCACAGTCCAGCTTGGCCAGAGAGTTCACACCCACAACCTATCATCGCCAAGGGAATTGGTCACATCATATCCACAGGCGTTACTGAGAAAGGATCAACTTCTTCACTTGCCAGACTGCAAGTCTGCCAAAGAATGCCAAACTACTAACCAGATCTCTCCATCTTACCTACCTACCCAGAGAACAGTTCTGCCCAATATGGCTGGGATCTCCCACATCCAGTAGACAATCTCCCTCAGGATCCTTCAACGCTTGTCTCAACCATTAATTCTTCACAGATGTGTCAAAACCTCGGCTTTCCATTGTAAAATTAACACCTGTAGTCTAACTATCAAAGAGGCCCAGGAAAATTGTTAAGATTATTGTTTTTAAAAGAATGTTGTGTTGACTCCCCCAAAGTCTAGCATGGATCACAGGCACTAGGATCCTTAGAGGCAAGGGACTAACAGGAATGACAGTGTTCCCATACTAAAGGAAAGCCCAAGAAAGGGCTGGGCAATGCCACTGAGTCCTTACACCTCACCAAAGTGAAGGACGCAAAGGGAAGTTTGACATTCACACTAAAGGATGCTCCTGGGAATAGGAGGGAGGGGAGGGGGTTACTAGGAGAAAGGAAGGGAGGGGGAATGAAAGAAAGGGGAAAAGGGGTGGAGGGTGCAAGGGGGACTGGGAAGGGGTGGAGGGAGGGAGGGGACCAGGGTATCTATTATGCTTGTATGATTGGGAAAAAAAGAAATAAATGTAAAAAATAAAAGATACCATAAAAAAAGAGAATGCTGTGAATGTTGGCACATTCATAGACCAATTGACTACATTCCTTAAGGTTATGGGCTTAGATTCCACTGCTTTGGAGTAGGACTTCTCAAATCTCTCCCTTTCACCTGAGAAGCATTGACCCACCCCTAGCTATGTGTGTATATTAAACAGTATACAAACCACACATTCGCTGAAAATGAATCAGAAAGACATTTACTTAAAATGATATATATAACATTTATATCTAAACATATATATAATTTTACCATTTATTTAAGAGGAAAGCAAATGTGCATACTAATAAGATGGATATGCTTGTTTATTTTTAGAAAATAATTCAGTCTTGGCTGAGTATTTTATCCTCCCTATTAAACATTTCTACAGGCATTTATTGTATGTTGAGAATAGTCTACCCTTCCTGTTCCTCCCCCCACTTTCTTTATCCCCTCCCTCCACTCGTCCCCATCCTTCCCCTGGACAATTTCACATCTACTTTTCATTTAACAAAAATGTACATGACTTTATGTGACTATATAAAGCTTAGAAACCACAAAGGAAAGAAAACACACCATTTTTGTCTTTCTGAGTCCATCTTAATTAGCTTAATAGGATTATTTCCAGTTATATCCATTTTCCACAAAAGTTATAAACTCCATTTTTCCTTATGAATGAAAAAGTTCCACTGTGTAGACACCTACTTGGCCCCATAATTCAAGTCATGTGCTAAGACTGCAATAGCATTCGAAACTGCAGGCATGGAGCGTCTTGATGTTCTCCAGAAATGATTGATTTTTGTGTTTATAATTATTGGTACTAAGGTTGCCAGTTCAATGTAATTCCACAGTACAAAAATGTCAGAAGTACGCTAAGGGACATTTCAGAAAGTTTTTGGAAATTCTATCCTAATGCTAAGATGAAATTCATTTAATAATATTTTTATAAAACTCAAGTCAGTAGTTCAAATGACACTTTTAAAAAAAACAACACATGTTCTAATATGACCCAAAGACATGCTGATTTGATTCCACCACAGTGAGAATGACAGTAGGAATATCAAAAGTCTTGGCTTCTTTTTGTTTTGTTTTGTTTCATTTTTCGGGCTGGAGAGATGGCTGGGTTAAGACTCTACCTCATAAGTAGAAGGACCTAAGTTCAGATCCTCCCTATTAAAAAAAGGAACTTTAAAAAAAAGGAAGAAATGGCATTGGCCTGCACCACACATAAATTAATTAATATTTTTTTAAAAGCCTCTGTTTTCCATAGTTAAACCATCACAATTTCTTGGCAAGCAGTAAACGGCAGGCTCAGTAGAAATCACAGCCAAATCTGAGCTGAGCGTTACAGGCAGCTGTCCTGAGCTTGTGTGATATGACAGTGTACATGTGGCAGAGCATACATGTGTCATGTTTAGAAGCACAGGCCCCTGTGTAGCTGCGTCATGGGGCTTGGGTGAGCTTTGTCAGAACCTACTGGTTTTTAATTTTTATCACATGCTTGATTCTGAATTAACTTTTGCTTGTTGTACATTGAGAAATTTTTCCCTGGGGCTGGAGAGGTGGTTGGGGTTAAGCCTCTGCCTTGCAGGCGGAAGGTCCTGAGTTCGGATCCTAGACCTCACATATAGACGCCAGCGGAAGTGGGCAGCCTGCGTTTCTGGCCCTGGTAGGGCGGAGCCTGTGAATCCCCGGGCAGAGTAAACAAGGAGGAGGTGGAGGCGTCCATGGTGGTTGCTGAATTCACCTGTGGTTTTACACACACACACACACACACACACACACACACACACACACACACACACAATTGAATAAATAATAAAAAAAGTTTAAAAAATAAAAAAAGAAATCTTTCCGTAGTGCCAGTTTCCCACAACTTCCACATGTAGTTATTAAACTCCGTATGAGACTGGATTCCAAGAAGTTGGGCTTTACAGATTTTTTTGGATTTGTTTTTCATAATATTAAATTTAAACTATGATCCAGTCATTGTATTCCAAGATATCTACCCTAAATACATCAGCATGTTTTTATACAATGTCTCGCATTGAAATATTGATAATTAATGATAATAGTTAAATTTAGAAGAAAATCTGATGTTCATCAAGAGGCAAAGAAACATCCTTATTTCCACAAGGATAAATTGCAAAAATTAATGTATTAAGTAAAACAATTTCTATGTAAGAGTAGGTACTATAGGATTCTATTTCAATGAAAACTAAGAACATGCATGATTAACCCATGGTGTTGAATAGGCATTAGCTCTTCAGAGTGAGTAACTTCAAGGAAACATGCAAAGGAAGCATTCTGGTGTGTTATAGTTGCCTACGTTTTGCAGCCATCATCTCCATCTGGGCATTCTATTTCATAATCTGGACATCTGGGTTTTGTCTTACCAATGACAGTTTGTTGAAAATAGTAAGAATGGGGAAAGCAAGGTGGTCCTAGAAATTAAGGAGATGGGAGGAATTTGAGAAGAAGGGTCAAAAATAAACAACAGAGAGTGTGAGGTCTCATTAACGTGAATAAAAATGGAAGTCAAAGAAAAACTACAATGATAGTGAATTTGTGTCCTTCAGTTTATTAAGAAGAACAAAGGGGAAACTAAGTAAACGGTGACAGCAGACCGGATCTGACAAATTTTGAGATTTTGAACATGCGTACCAATACACCTGAGGGAAGAAATAAAAGAGAGAAGACAAAAAAGAGAGGGGAGAGAGAGAAAAGAGAAAGGGAAGAAGAGATTTTCATTATTTTCCTTTCTCTGACCTTTGGCATGTTCAAACCACAAAATATCCTTTTCACTGTTCATAATTGTTTTCAGTGTTCATAATTGTTTCAAGAGAAACACATCTTTTTCCTTTTTTTTTCCCCTGCAGATCTGTCACTACCAATCACTGTGCTGCTATTTGTGCTAGGATGAATATGCAAATGTCATCATTGGCATCATTTACAACACTCTTCCCAGAAGGAGCAAAACATCTTTCTATCCAATTACGCACACCTTGTGTGATTTCAGAGCAATTTTTATGCGCATTCCTCACTGTTTTATTATTTTTCAGCCTTTTCACCGGCCATGACCCCTTTGCATAAGAAGAGAAAAGTGGAAGGAACGTGGGCAGATGGTGAGGAAGATGGCTAGAGTTGACACAAAATGAAGCATCTCTGTATTTGCACATGTGTGGTTGGCACTTTCTCTTTATCATTTGGACTTGGCCTTGCCTGTCCACCTCAGCCCACAATCCACTGACCACATTGATGTGGGTGTGTTCTGTGACCTGCCCTAGCCGTTGGCCTTGGGAATCACACTTGTACCTCACTGACCATCTGTATATTGTTCTTCTAAATGTTCTTTCATTCATGCTCATGATTGGGATGAAAGTCACGGCGATGGGAGAAAAGAAATGCATGAGGGCTGAGGAGATGCCTCAGGATTAGAACCTCTGCCTCCCAAGCAGAAGGACTTGAGTTTGGATCCCAGACCCCATGTGAAAACACTGGCAATGGAGATGTGGGAGGCTGTAGTCTGCACTTCTAGCCCTGGAAGGCAGAGCCTGGGAAACCCCAAAGCAAAGCAAAAAGGAGGTAGAGCAATCCAGGATGATTCCCAAAGTTACTCTTGGACCTCCTCAGACACACACAGTGTCCTGTGGTACACAAGGACACACACACACACACACACACACACACACACACACACACACACACAAATAAGAGTTGTCATCCTGCCTAGCTCTCCCCTCCCCTTCCTTCCCCCCACTCCTTTCCCCTCTCCTCCTCTTCCCTCCCCTCCCCCTTTCCCTCCCCTTCCCTTTCCCTCCCATTCTCTTTCCTCTTCTTTCCTTCCTCCCTGAGTCCTGACTTTCTCATGTCCACACACGCTTGTGTGCCCGTTTTCAATTCCTCAGACGATCCACATATCAGTACACACAACGTGACATGTGCATGGCGGTGACAGCTGTCACTTCCTGGATCCCAAAGCCTCCGGGATCCCACAGTCACCTGGATCCCAGAGCACCCCCCACTCTCCCCCACAAATCTTCTCAGGCTTCAGCCTCTGCTGTGTCTGCTATGAGTAGAAGACCCCTATGGCGGTTAATCTTCCTTGTTAATTTGCCTACATCTGTGGTTAACTAACAGATTAGCTGTCAGACCACCTGGAGAGACGATCTGGATTCAGATATTTGCAGCACAAAGACCAATTCTAAACCTGGATGGAGCCTCCCAGTAGCAGACCAAATAAAAGGGGTCACAAGACAGAAGGGTTGGAGACTGTCTTGTCCAGTGCTGGCCAACTCATCTTCCTTCCTGCGGCCATTAGAACTCAGTTTCTCCAAAGTGACTGAAGTCCAGAGACTCTCCAGGAATCCCCCGACCTTCAGCACCAGACTGGGGTTGTTGGGATACTCAGCTCCGGAGCTGAGCAGCCACAGAGCCACAGTTGGACTTCCTTGACCTTATCTCCCAAATCAATCCAGTAAATTCCATATAAATATTCATTTGCCAGGTCCTGTTCCTCTAGAGAACCTCACTAATACAACTCCCAAACCAGGCCCAGTTCCTAAGGAATCCCCTCAACTGAACTTCCCTGATAGAGAAAGTTCAGGAAGAACTTGATCATTATCACCATCAAAGACCCCGACAGCTACCACAGCCGTTCCATCAGCCTGGCCTCAGCAGTCAGAACCACAGGAAATCTACAGGCTGTTTCCTCATAATGCCAGGATGCCTGTGCCCTGCCCAGAAGGTGCCCTCAGATCGCTCATAAGGAAAGGCCTTTCCACAGAGAAAACAACCTGTAAAGACTGGAAGAAGTGACCGCTGCACCCATAGAGTCAGAGGTGACAGATCAGGCAGCACAGTGCTAGCTTTGCAAGCACAGTGGCCTGCGTTGCACCCCCAGATCCCATGTTAAGAGTGAATAAATGAAGGGGTACAGTGGCACACACTTGTGACCTGAGCACTGGAAGCAGAAACAGGCTTGGGTGGGCTGGGCAACCGACGTCGCCTACTTGGTAGGATGAATCCACTGAGAGACCCTATCTCAAAAGACAAGGTGTACAGTGATTAAAGAGCAACAGCCGAGACTATTCTCGGGCCTCCACATACACATGCTCACATGCACAACATGCTCCTTTACCCCTAGATATACATGTTCCTGTACACACATGAACATGAATAACACACACATGCACACATATACACACATGGACATACACATGCATACACACAAGAAAAATCAGCAGGTCTTTAGCTAGACTAAGAAGCTAAGGCTGCAATGAGTAAATGACTTAGAAGTGAAAGTAGAGAGGCTGGAGAGGTGGCTCAGGAGTTAAGCCTCTGCCTTGCAAGCGGAAGGTCCTGAGTTCGGATCCCAGATCCCACGTGTAGACACCGGGTAGAAGCGGGGGCGGCCTGAGCTTCTGGTCCTGGTAGGGCGGAGCCTGTGAATCCCGGGGCAGAGTAAACAAGGAGGAGGTGGAGGCGTCCATGGTGGTTCCTGAATTCATCCGTGGTTCTACACACACACACATAAATACACACATACATGCACAATTGATATTAAAAAAAGAAGTGAAAGTAGACGTTATCAACAAAGATCACAGAAATATAAAATAGTTCACACCAAAATGGAAGAAAAACTCTAATTTATAAAGCCAGATTCACCCTGATATTAAACCGAGAAGCAAGACACAATGAGAAAAATTGCTCCTTTTAAAAACTTAAAAGGAAAAAAATCCACAATCCATATTCCACAACACACTAAAAGGATAATTTGCCATAATCTAGTGGGATTTAACCCTAGACTAAAAGGATGGTTCAATATACACAAGTCAAATGTGATACCCAACTCTCTCAGAATAAAGAAAACTGAGGATACATGGCAGTCTTCAGCATCTATTTATCAATAGAAATTTCTCGATTAGGCATAGGAAAATGTGCTTCCACATGCTGGCTGAACTTAGTCAACAAGCGTACAGCTAATGCTAGGATCAAGGAACAAAAGTTAAAGATCTACTAAGATCAGAAAAAAGATAAAGTTGTCCCCTCTGCCAATTTCTGCTGAAGTCTTAAGTAAAGTAGTTAAGCAGGAGGAAAAAAAGTACAAAGACATTCAAGACAGAAAACAAAATTGTCTCTGTTTGCAAATAACATAATTTTACATGCAGAAAGCCTGAATGTTCCATGGAAAATCTGCAGGACCCTAACCCGGTTACAAACATGATCTGTGTTTCAATCCAGGTGTAGTGGTGCATTGCACATGTTGGTATTCCCAGGGCTGGAGAGATGTGGGGAGAAACTCCTTGGGGGTACCTCTGCATGGGGCTTTGTGGCAAGTTCAAGGTCAGCCTGGTATATGCAGTAAAGCTCTGTCTTCAAAATGAAATTAATGGTATTTCTGTACAATGAGTTATCTAAATGAAGAAATCTAAAGAACATCCCCATCTTCAATAGCTAGAAAATGTGAGGAGAAAGTGAACCAAAGATGTAAAATATTCACACACTGAAAACTATAAAGCACTGGTGAAAGAAACTGAATTATAACTAATGTTCTTGTATGGAGGAATCAAGGATGTTAAAACACTTATATTCCTCAAACATATCTATCTTCACACAATCTTCACACAATCCCTATCAAAATTTCAATGTTGGAAGTTTCTATTTTTTAACCAGAATAAAGAAAAAAGGATCATGGAATTTAAGTGAAAACACACACACACACACACACACAAAATCTTAACAACCAGCTTCAAGATGAAAATAAGCCAGAGGTATTCAACTATATGATTTCAAAATCTACTACAAAATGTAGAACAATCAAAATAGCAATAATAACGTGCAAACAAGCATGCAAGCAAATGAAATGGAACAGAGAATCTAGAATAAATCCATTGACTTAGAGCCAGTTGAGTTTTGATAAAGATGGCAAAAGCACACATCGGGGAAATGTTGCTGTGAATACTAGCTATTGATAAAGGACAAGCAACTCATTGCACAACACATGCAAAGGCCAATTCATGTAGATCACAGGTTTAAGCAAAAGTACCAAAGCTGTTACAACTGGCAAGAACATAATTGAGGGTGCCTCGAAACCAGTGTAAGCTCATGAAAAGACATGAAAATAGGAGGGAGTTTGGAAGGGGAGAAAAAAGGTTACGATGGGAAGAGGCAGGGGGATGGGTTGGGGATTAGGGTGTAAAAATACCATAAATTTGTTACATCCATGTATGAAACACCAAAGGAATAAAATTTAAAAAAGAAACTGGAGTGAGAAAGGAGTGTTTAGATAGGACCAGACATGCATGGGGAGCAAGAGCAGATTAGCCACACAGAATCACATCAAGGACAAACTTCCAAATAAGGAAGCAACATGATGGAGAATGGGATGTGCACCACATCTCACATAAAGTTAAGGGGCAAAATATGTAAGGACTCAAGCAACATCCTCATAAGAAAACCACTTACTTGAAAGTCAGGCAAAGGACCTGCTTATAATGTGGATCCTTGATGCACCTTAGTACTCCACGTGTCGAAGTCTTGGTCCTCAGCTGGACATAATTGCAAGGGAGCTGAACCTGTAAGAAGAAGAGGGGCTTGGGAGCTGAAGAGATGACTGAGTAGCTAGAAGCTTTGCTCCCCAACAAAAGGACCTAAGTTCAGATCCTCAAATTTCACATTAAAGTGCCAGAGAGTGTGGTAGCCTGTTTATAATTCCATCCCTGGAAGGCAGAACCTGGGAATCCCTGGAGCAAGCTGGCTGTTAGACCAGCCCTAATGGCTGCTCTGGGATTAATTAGAGACCCAGGCTCACAACAGTAAGGCAGGAGAGCGATCAAAGATGATTCCCAGTGGTACCCTTGGACTCCATACATACTTTAACACACTTATGAACATACACCAACACACATGTGCCCACCCACATCCTTATGTTCCCCCACACACACATATGAAAGAGGTGAAGCCTAAGGGAGGAATTCTGACTATTTGGCATGGAAGTGACTCCTGTGCTTCCTGTTTAAGAGGTAAGTGGTCACCACATGGTCTGCCATGTTCACAGAATCCGCCCCCATCCCACCATCCCATCTACTCCTGCCAGCCCCAAACAGGGTCAACAGATAGTTGTCTATAGCATTACAAACTGCGAAGCACTGTTAACCATTTAAATTTATACTTAAAAACTTGGGGAATTTGGCATAACATCGAATGCTAATATGGAAGCCAAATAGATACTTATGAAGATTCAGGAAACTTTTAGCAGGTGTATCATCAGGAAAGAGCGAGTCAGAATCAGGACAGCCCATCTTCTCAGACTTGCTCAATGGCTACTAGGAAGGACAAGAGGTACGTTGGTGAGGGGAAAAGGAAAGTGTGTTGTTGCTGGAAACATCGACTAGTACAGCAATTAGGAAAATATGTGTACTCTACTAGCCAGAAGTCCTAGGACTGGGTGTATGCTCAGAGGAAAGAGATTAGAAGAGTGGCATGCTTCACTGTGCATTGTCCCCCACATCCGCAGTTGGTGGTACTGTTGTGGAAAGTTATGAAACGTTTAGCAGGTGGAGACCAGCTAGAGGTCCCAGGAGTAGCAGCTTAAGGCTGGATTACCCAGTCTAACTTCTTGTTCTCTCTCTCTCTCTCTCTCTCTCTCTCTCTCTCTCTCTCTCATCTCTATGCTCTCTTTCTTCTCTCCTCTCTTTCTCTCCTTTGTCTTCTTTGTGTCTTTTCTCTTTTCTCTGTGTCTTTGTTTCCTACATCTATCTCTTTCTCTCTCTCTCCTTTCTTCCCTTTTCTTTCTCTTTCTTTCTTTCTTTCTTTCTTTCTTTCTTTCTTTCTTTCTTTCTTTCTTTCTTTCTTTCTTTCTTTTCTTTCTTTCTTTCTCTCCCTTCTTTCCTTCCTTCATTCCTTCCTTCCTTCCTTTATTTCTCTCTCTCTTTTGTCTGTCGCCCCTCTTTCTTCTCTGTCTCTCCCAGTCTCTCTCTCTCTTTCTCTCTCAGTCTCTTGATCTCCCTGTCTTTCTCTTTCTGTCTCTGTCTCTCTCTCTCTCTCAATCTCTTTCTCTGTCTCTTTCTACAATGTTGGAGATGGAAGCCAAGGAATTTTAGAAAGATGCATGAAATGACTTTAAAACAGCAATTAAAAAGTTTCCCATCTGAGCATACTCAACTCATTTTAGGAAAAATGAACATATTTTCCAAAAGTAACTGTAAGGATAGTGTGATCTTCATTTCAATTTCTCTTCTGTTGCTGTGAGAAATGGGCTGGCCCAAGCAACTAATGGGAGACGGCTTTACTATTAGGCTCCAACTCCAGAGGGGATGGTGTCAGTGCTCATTGTGGCTGGAAACACATTTTGTCAGTTAATGTGATACAACCGCCCATCACAACTTCCCTGAGAGAGGAACACATTCTGCACAGCTGGGGACAGAATCTAAGGTCTTGCAAGTGGTCAGGCTGTGCTGTACCACCAAGCTGAGCCTGCACTAGGAAATTTCTTTGTTTAATCTCCTGTGATATTGAACCCATACTCAATAAATAAGTCAAATTCACAAAATGATTCACAAATGGCTGTTTGATAAAAGCACCAGCAGATTGGTACTGACTATTCAATACCGCAGACACAATGTTATTGGAATAACCAGCAGCATTTATATTATTTCCTGGAACTGGTTCAGTATTTAATACAATATTACCAGTCTGTTCTTGATCCCTTGTACATAATTAAGCACAACAATGTGATTTTAATTATCTTTGGATTTAACACTGTCGCAAAATGCCAATATGTCAGGTATTGATAAATTTTTAATCCTTTGTTATAAAGCTACATCTGGATCTGTACAGCACAACAGAATGCAGAACAGGTAGAGACGATGCAGGGTGGAAAAGCCACAGGGATGTTGGGAGGTGGAAGCTCACCAAGGACCCCAAATGCCACATCAGCTTGCTGTGCTTCCCCAAAGCACCAGAAACTATTTAAAGAAGCACTTGGGCATGTAGCTAACATCGCTATTCCCTGGTCTCCTAAACTGGTAGACAGTCCTCTCTTACAAATTGCGATGCCTTGCATAATACAAATAATGGTTTTCCCATTTTCTTTCTAAACTGCTTGCAAATCTGAGTGTCAAACTTAAAACACTTCATCTATCCTTATAGCCACAACTGACTGCCCTATTTTCTACTTCATTATTTTACTTCTCAGAATCAAACATACTATGTTGACTTGTGTCACGTATCATTTTACATGCATCAGTTCTGTGAAGGTGAATTTTGGAAATACCATAAAGTTATTTTTAAAAAAATCCAAGAAATTTTTCATTGTGTTGGTTTCTTTAGCTCCTATAGAAATAAGCCTCCGGCCCAGAGAGACCTAAGCAAGAAGGAATACAGAATGTTCGGTGAACGGCTCATTTTGTTGACAGTTTTTAGCGCATGGTTTGGGAACGCTGCAGATGGATGGAAACTCGCTCAGTTTGAGTCTGACCACACTGCTATTGGGTCTATATTTCAGTCCTTCACCACAGCCTCACCTGGACCTTAGACAAGGCGTCGGAAGATGTTGCGCATCTCCTCTAGTGTTTTGTTGGCAGCAAGCTGTGCTCCCTCTATGCAAGTTCCTTGATCTTCTGTGGGCAGGAATTTCCAGTGTGTACAGTTTCCTACTAGTCCTTCCCCCGAACTTCCTCTTATGTTTCTGTGTGGACCATTCCAACTCTCTCACCTTCCTTCTTCTGCCTCCAGGACTTCCTTAAATGGCATCATTCACCCATGCTGTTATCAGCCTGTCCCCATATTGGGCCCTCAAACTGCCGTGTAGGCCTTCATCCTTAGGGTTTGTTTTGGCACTGAGGATTTGGAAGACAGAAAGTACAATTTGTCTGCCACTTAGAGAATCCCATCCGGAGAGAAGAAACTTCTGACCATGACAGAGGCCCTTGTGAAGGACTCTCTGGTTAGACTCACGGGCCCTGCAGGTCTCCTCCTTAAGTGAGTTTGCAACCTTTGTGTTTGTGAGTAGACACACGGCGTTACATGGTGTCATGGCTTGAGTGTGAGTTGCCTCCCACGGGCTCATGTGATTGCATCTTTGGCTGGTGTTAATGTTTGGGAAGGTCCTGGCACTTTTAGGAGGTAGAGTGTTGCTGGAGGAAGGCACAGCACAGAGGGCAGGCCTTGAGGTTGGTTGGCTCCACCTTGCTAATAGTCCAGGATGTTGGCAGTGACCCGAACTGATTCTAACTTCTGCTAGCCAATCCTGCGTTCTGCTGAGGGATTCCTGCTTTCATGGAGTGTGTCTCCTCTCTGGAACCATAAGTTAAATAAATCTCCTTTTTCTTCCCTCAAGTAGCTGGAGTCTGACTGTTGCTTCACAGCAGCAGCAGAAGGAGAAATTGTGACACATGGAAATTTTAGTGGAGAGGTTGATTTCCAAAGAAATATCTTTTTTCCTTCTCATTTATAACTTCAAATGAGCATGTAAAGGTAATTGATTCAGTTTTAAGCATTTTTAAAAAAGTTTCATGTATGTGTTAATGCGTGCGTGTGTGTGTAAAATGCATGTCTGTGTACTTGTGTGCTCACATGTGTGGAGACATATGTATGTTCAGATGTACATGCATATGTGTGTGGAGATACAAGTTGACATAGGTGGTCTTCCTCTCCATCTTGTTTATTGAGGCAGGTTGTCTCCTTTGAAACACAGTTTGTCTGTAATGGGGTAATCTAGCTATCAGCTTTCTCCAGGGATCCCCCACCTCTACCTTCTAAGAGCTGAAATTCCATGTGGGTGGGCTACCAACCATGGCCAGCATCTAAGGGGTTCTGGGGATTTGAACCCTGGTCCTCCCATTGCAAAACAAGCAACTTGCCCATTGAGTCACCTTCTTGGCTCAGTACTGTTTGAAGCGTAAACTGGTCTGGCATTTCATGGAATTGATTTTGATTGGAAGCATCCAGTACATCATCCCAACAGGTTAAGGAGAATCTGAACCCCCCTCACCCCCAGGCAGTTAGTTGACCAGTGAATTTCAGGAGTCTTACCTAAAACAGCTATCTGGGCAGCATGATCTATGGAGTCTTTGAAATGGAGGTACCTCGTGACGGTGAACAGTGATACACATCCTGATTTCTTTGATTTCAAATTTCTAAGATCATGTGCTGGAGAGATGTTTCAGGGGGTAAGTCTCTGCCTCGTAAGCAGAAGGACCTGAATTCTGATCCTGGATCGCACATAAAAACACCAGGCAGAAATGGAGGCAGCCTACACTTCTGGGTCTGGAAGGTGGAGCCTGGGAAATCTCAGAGAGAAGCAAAAAGAAAGTAGAAGCAACTCAGAACGTTTCCCAAAGTCACTCTTAGACCTTCACAGGGACACACATTGCCCTCTGATGCACACACACGCGTGCACATGCACATACACGCGTGCGCACACATACACACACACACACACACACACACACACACAAAATGAATGAATGAATGAATGAATAGATAAATCAATAAATAAATGAAATAGAAAAGGACAACTTCAAAAAAAATTCTAAGAACATGAGTGGTGACCTATAATCCCTTCTGCATAGGAACTCAGAAAATTGATGAGAACCCCTGTAAAATTCAGAAGTTTCCTAGTATAATTAATGAATCCCGGGTGTTCGCGTTATCCTATCTGATTAAAGAATGATCTAATTAATCATACTCCTAAAATTGACAGGGAGTGTTTACTCCAAGACAAGTCTCTTCTGCTTATTGGCCATGCTTCTCTCGCTGTCTGACGGAATCATCTTGGTGAGCTCAGCAGACGCCACAGGGAAGTAAGATCCCATCGGTTACTTTGAGATGTCAACATGACCTTTTGGAACTGAATTTCTGGATTCGTCTATGAAGAATTATTTAGTTCAGGCAGGCCTGGGCAAATTCCAATGATGTGGGAAGACCCAGCCCAAGGTGAGTGAGACCACTCCCCTGGCGGGTGGATGAGAGAGAGGGAGGCAGAAAACTAGTTGGATAACTAAGTGGGCAGCAGCTGCTGTGTGGGGCTTCTGCCCACTCTGCACTTGTCCTCCGTGTGACTAGGTTCTGTTGGTTCCTGAGGTTGGTAACTTCTCCTCCCATAATGAACTGTAACATGAAATCCTAAATCGGAATAAAGATCCCCTTGATCTGAATTGCTTGTGCCACGTGCTCATTACAGCAAGGAGAATATGTAAGGAGGACCCATCACGCCGTGGGATGCCTTCTCCCGCATCCACTGTGGCTTGCTTTCTTCCTTTCAGAATTCTATTACACAAGACAGATTTGAAAATGAAGAAGTTGCTCATGTAGAAGAAAAGAAAAGTATCTGGGGCCCTTCCACTCATCTTTCCTGTTTCCTTGCTCCAAGCCCAGAGGCATCTCAGCAGAAATCTTGGTACCCTGTGATGCTCATCAAAGGCATCCAAACAAAAGCAGCAGGTCTAAGCACGGAGCCCTGGACACATCTTGATTTAAGAGTCTTTTTGACGACATAACTCAGCCATCACATTACTTGGTCATAACATCTGAGGGTTATAGAAATTGCAAGTACAGTGGCCTTTATTAAGGGTGACTTCACCGAGCCCACATGTTCTCTTGGTAGCTCTCCTATTTAGTTTTAGTGTAATTTTTGTGACAGAGAAGTAGTATGTATTAGTAAAAAAATAATGGAAGCTAGATCTTAGGAAATATAAAGAAAAAAATAACTAATGTTTGCAGAAGTCTTTGTAGATACTGCCAGGATTATTCTAAATATCTTGATGTCTAACATCCTAATTTACTACCACATATTAGGTATGCAAAGATGGGTTTTATGGTGACCTTTACACTCATGCATGCATTTAATGTACTTTGATCATTTATAATCACCCCCATTTTCCTATTCCTCCATCTCTTCCCCTTCCACATTTCTACTTCTTCCATGTCTCCTACCTAAATTCTACATAGGAGAAGAACCACATGATACATTTCCTTGAAACCCTGGCTTATTTCTTTGAAGAGAATCATCTCTAGATCCAATTTTCTGCAAAGTCCATTCTTCCATATGACTGAAGAACACCCACATGAGTGCATATCGAGTCATTTGTACTCATTCATCCATCCATTCTCCCACCCAGGGCACCTGGACAGACTCCATGGCATGGCTCTTGTGGGTAGTGAAATCATAAATGCAGACATCAGAGTATTAATGTGACAAATGTCCTTAGAGCTTGTGACAATATAACCTGACTGCATGGGCAGCTTTATTTTTATCCTTTTGAGGAATTTCCATATTGAATTCCTTAGCAACTAGACTAACATTCCCACCAATAGTGTCTAAGGATTCCTCCCCCTTAAACACACTCACCACCATTTCTTTCAGCTTATTTTCTTGATAATAGCCAATCTGCCTGGGTCAATGTAGGATCTCAACGTAGCTTGGATTTACTTTTTCCTCCTGGCTAAAACTGTTCAATATTTTTGATGTGCTTACTGAACATTACTTGTGTTCCTTCATTCAAAAGGGGCCTCTCCAATTGTCCACTTGCTAATGGAATTATTCATTCTTTTCAGTGTTCAATCTTCTTGAGTTTATTATTTATTCTGGGTATTAATCTGGGTATTCATCCCAGATGAATAGTTGATAAAGATTTTCTCTTATTCTATAGGCTATATCTTGTCTTTACGAACATTTTTGCCTTTTCTGTGAAGTTTTTATAATTTAATGTGAGTCTATTTATGTATCCAGGCTATCATTTCCTGTTCTATTGGAGTCTAATTCAAATTTTTTTAACCTGAGCACATGACTTGAAGTATTTCCCCTGTGTTTCTCCAGGAGTGTGACCTTAGGGTCTCTGATCCA
Organism: Typhlomys cinereus; assembly: GCA_023101885.1. NCBI lineage: Eukaryota > Metazoa > Chordata > Mammalia > Rodentia > Platacanthomyidae > Typhlomys > Typhlomys cinereus. The sequence continues at coordinate 8,393,178 of JALPQD010000049.1, forward strand.
TTTCTAGTTGATTTTTGCACAGGCTGAGAGATGAATTGGATGCCATCATTCTCCATGTGGACATTCCAGTACCATTCATCAAAGGGACTGTTATCTTGCAGGGTATCATTGGCACCTTGTAAAAATCAGGGATTTACAGCTCTATGGGTTTGTTTGCAGGTTCCCCAGTTATTCTGCATTGTTGCTGATAAATCATGACAAACCAGTTTAAGGAGACAAGTGGTTTAGTCTCTCTTACAATAAAATGTCTGGTTACAGATCCTTGGCCAGTTTGGCAAGAGAGCTCATGCCAACACTAGAAGCTGAGGGAACTGGCCACATTATATCCACAGGACTATTGAGAGAGGGACAATTCTCACTTGCCAGACCAGCATGTCTTGCCAAGTGTACACAAGGATGCAACTTCCTCAACCAGCTCTCTGTATTTTATTCACCTGTCTAGGGCCTAGTTCCACCCACCATGGGCTGGGCCTTCCCCATCTGCTAGACAATCTCCTGCAGGTTTGCTCTGTGCTTAACTCAACTAGGAATTCTCTACAAATGTGCTCAGTTGAACCCTCAACTATCAAGTTGACACCTGTGTCTAACAATGACATACGTTCCAGTCTATTGGTCTGCGTGTCTATTTGTGCCAGTATGATGCACATTGTTTGATTGGACTTATTTCTGTAGCTCTGTGGTGTCATCTGGCATTAAGATGCTTCTAGGATGCTGCTGCTCAGGATTTCTTTGTGTCTCAGGCACCTTTACACTGTCATATGAATTTTAGGATTTTTTTCTATCTCCATGAAAAAAGTCATTGCTTTTTTGATAACTCTTCTGCTGAATCTGTAGATTACTTTTGTAAAAAGGGATTTTCATGAAATCAGTTCTCCCAGTTCGGAAGGCCTTTCCACCTTTTTTTTTTTTTTTCCTTTTCTACCTTTTCAAATCTTCCCACACTTTTTCATGGTAGAAACCTTTCATATCTCTGAATCAGTGGATGGTTAGATAATAGTGGGTGCGACTATTGTAAACAATATCACTTCCTTGCCCTCTTCTCCAGCAAGTGCGCTGCAATAACTCATTTAGATCTCTCAGTAATTTTACGAGGTTATTGCAGTCACTCCTGTTTATAGACCAAAGACCAAGGCAGAGAAGGAAGAAATGGATTGCTCCATGTTACGAGGCCACAAGTCGCTGGGGTCTGACTTTCTCTCATGGGGGGTGTCATCTCACACCACATTGCTCCCCATTCTCAGCAGCACGCTTCCAAGTTGATAAGTAGGCTGGAAAATGATGATTGAGCAAAAACAGAGACAGGATCCCTGTAATCAGTGTTGCTAAAACAGGGAGGAATATTCTCTAATTCTTTCCTCTTTTCCCCTTCCACTCCTTCTCCCCCTCCTCTCCCTGTCTCCTCACTCTTCCTCTCCCCCACCTCTTCTCCTCCCTTTTCTTACTTCCTGCTAATCCTTCTTATTTTCCATCTTTCTCTCTCCTCCTCCCTCTCTCACTCTCCCTGTCCTTTGCTTTCTCTGCACTTAGAATTGGGAGGAAATCTGTTTCAGACACAACCATTTAAACTTTGTCTCCTTCTCAGAATTGTATTTCTTCTTGTGTGCGCCCCTCGCCGCGTGTGTGGGGGTGTGTGTTGTGTGGTGGTTTGTGTGTTTGTGTCCCCGAATTGGGACACCATGGCGCCTCCCTTCTCCCTCTTCCTACACCTCCCGCCCCGCTTCTGCTGGCGGCTATAACTTGGGTTGGATCAGAATCAGGTTCCTCTGCAAACGGAGGCTTAACCCCTTGTCTCCTTCTAACATTAGGGCTACTTACAAATTTTGTGGAAAGCAATATATTTTACAGATTAAAAATGTTGGGCTGCACAATGGCTGACATGTCAATGACCCCTCAAAGTCTAGCATGGATCACAGAGGAGAAGGCTCCAGGCAGTAGGGTCCTTAGAGGCAAGGGATTAATAGTCATAATAGAGTTCCCATAAAACAGGGAGCCCAAGAAGAGGCTCAGGGATATGCCACTAGGGTGGAGGACTCAGAGGGAGGTTTGGCATTCACACAAAAGATGCTCCAAGGTATGGGAGGAAGGAAGGTGGAGGCGCTGGAAGAAGAGGAGGGAGAGAGGGAAGGAGGAAGGTGAAAGGAAGGCAGAAAGGGGAGAAAGTGCAAGGGGGAATGACTAGGGAGGAAAGGAGGGAGGGAGAGGATGGGGGTACTTATTGAACTCGTATGATTAGGAAAAAATGTGGGAGAAAAAAATCCTCACTAAAAATAAAATGTTGGGCTGGGGAAATACCTCAGTGTTTGAGTAATTGAAAGTCACATCTGATGACCTTGGCATAAAGGTCATATGACATAAAAAGAAAAACTAGCACCTGAACATGTTCTTCTGACATCGACCCACCATGGCATGCATGTGTCCCAAGTGCATATGCACATCAATTTAACATTTAAAAGAATGAATTTAGTTTTCCTTAAAAGATAATATGAACTGCTCATCAAACTATTTCCCAGCAGTAACTAATGAATAAAATGTTATAACTCTGTGATGTCAGATACCACAGGAATCTTTTTCCAGCCATAGGTATCACATTTCAATTCCTTTCCTTGATTAAGGTTTGAAGATAAGCCAATAAAGTAATGAACTTAACAAAAAATATAGTACTGGTCTGTGAGGCTTGAGGATTCTGTAAAATGGAAATTATCATTAACTCAAGCTATTATCTAGAGAGTTGATGGTTTTATAATGGCTGACTTAGGATGGGAGAATTTAGCAAAAGAAAAGGGAGAGGTAAAACCGAGGGAAGGGCAGTGTGCGCCACAGAGGGTACTGTGAAGACAATTTCCACGTTACACATCCTCAATGAAGCAGATGAAAGAAAAAGGAAAAGAAAACAAGGCACCCAACTGGATTGTTCTCAGAATAACATTCTTGTACTGAGACACAAAGAAAGAAGCAAAATGTTGCTGTGAGTATGTAATCACATCAGCTGAAAAAGACAACATGAGACCCTGGGGAGATGGCTCAGGGATGAAAGTCTTTGTCTCAAAAGCAGAAGGACCTGAGTTCAGACCCCAGATCCCGTGTAAAACCGCTAAGTGAGATGGCCTTTGTTTCTGGCCCTGGGAGGCAGAGTTAGGGAAATTCTAGAACAAAGCAATATGGAGGTAGAGCAAGTCAGAATGATTCCCAAAGGCACTACTGGGCCTCCATAGGCACACACACACACACACACACACACACACACACACACACACAACACACACACACACACGCGCGCCCGTACACCAAATAATCACATTAATGACCGCACTGAAAGACATATGAGATGTAATAGAAGAAATGTCTGGGAGACAGGCAGCCCAGATGAATGAATGTATCCACTTCTGTTTGTAGAATCTGTTTTCCAAAATGGCTCTGACGTATGACAAGCACGAATTTGGACTTGGAAATCTGAAACCAAGAGAGTGCAAAGCCCACTGCAATTGCAAGATTGAATGAAATGTTACCCAATATGGCAATCAAAACACATGGGACTCCACCCATGCAGACATTGGCTGTGTTTTCATGTCTAAGAAAAAAACGTGTCACGAAGTGTAGTTTGCTTGTGATCCCAGCACGTGAGAACTTCAGGCAGGAAGGTGAGGAGCTCACCACTATTCTTGATTTTGAGGTCAGTCTGGGCCACATAAGACCTTGTCTCATGGAAACAACAAAAGCTGCTTTAATTTTTAAAAATGAACTAAGGAAATGGATTCTAAAAAAAAAAAAGAATACTTTCATCACAAAATTCAAAGTGAAATTTTTTTGTCAGTAAAGACACTTTTTTCCAACATCTAGATTAGTGACATATAATTAATATATGTTCAGAAACTATGGGTCAAAAAAAGAAGGGAAGAAATACAAATTTATATTAATTAAAATGCATTAAGTTCCAGGACTTAATCTATTAAATTTCATATGTTTACCACAGGGAACTGTCTCTTGAAATTTAATTATATGAAAATTATAACTAAAAACTTTTGTCATGGAAAACGACATCTGCTTGGTCTTAAGAAATCAATCTACTTTCACTTAATGGGAAATTATTAAATATTTTATGTCTTTCTTGCTAATAGGATTGCATTATCAACTTCTTTACATTTCTCCCATAACTCATTCACTATAAATTCAACTCATTCAATGTATTTGCCATTGGAAATCACTTAAGACCAATTCATTATCAAATGAATTATGAATATTCTTGTTGCTTTTGTTCCAAGATATGTACATATACAAAACAAAGTAAATATGAAAAAAATGACTGTTTTGTTGAATGTTTTGCTAAGCAACAGATTAAAGTCACTTGAAATTATAGAAGATAAAGTTTTTAGATGTGCTGTGTACTTGTGAGATGAGGATGTCTATGGATCTACTTGCAAAAATCACAGTTAATGACACTGGATAAGAATATGCATGCAGCTCAAACTATTTGCAGTGTGAGAAGTTTTCATGTTGCAGATCCTTTCCACTGAAAGCTGCTGTTTTTTCCCCAAGGTTTACTGAATATCTACTTACTTTCTGGGTTTTTGACTTCTAAATACGACAGCAATGATATTTAATAATATTTATGCCATGCTCTATGTATGGGCCAATTGAATGTCAGCCAGAGATAAAATGCATAGTACAGACATTGACAAATTATATTAATAGAAGTGAATGGCTGTAATAATTTGCTTTAATATATAGCCATACTATGAAGGGCATAGAATATATATCATAATACCATACTGAGTACACTTCCTTTAGCCAAATAAAGCACATCGTGAGCCTTGGTCTTCATTTATTCCTAAGGCAAAATCAATAGCCCCTTTCTGAATTTGCCGAATGCCCTATAAATAATGACACGACCCTAATACATTGATCAATAAGTTAAACATACTTGTTAAAAAACTCAAAATACATCCGTATGCTTGGAGTAAGGAGATTTTGATGTGTAAATCAGCATTGGTGTTTAAGGCTCACGACACAAATTCTGACTGTAAAGGTCAACAGCAAGAGCCTCATGTTCAGACCACTTGTTCCTAGTGCTATTATATCATCACACACAAAAAAGCCTCTGACTTGGAGCGTAAAGAAGGGTTCCCGATACGAGTGGCTAATACACTCAAGAGTATCTCCAACGAATAATTCAAAAGTATTTTTCAAGCGATTGCTGGCTAGTCTTTTAAAAGATGCCACTAGCAGAGTGGAAATCATTTTTAAAAATTAGGTACCCAAAGGATTTACGTGAGGCTGAGGTAGAAATTTTGAAGTGATAGTCACAATAATTTGTGTTTAAATTGGCTTAGAACTTAGTCATGTGTTCATGGTTTGAGGGTTCTAGAGAGAGGGTAGTATTCGAAAATTAATTCTGGTGTTCAGAATGATTATCTAAGATTGAATCACTGCTTTTAGTATGGCTTCTAGAAAGTTCTATCTGTGAAAAATAGATGATAACAATATGGCCCTGTCTGCAGCTATGAGGATTAAAGGATATAACATATGAAACACTAGAACAAAAGTCATCAATTTATCCCTCGGCAGTTACCACAAAACTGGTCACCATGTTTCCCAGGACATTGCAAGATCTCGTTCCTCTGCTTTGTGTTTCAGCTAGAAGACAGTCATGCTCACTTTCATACTGGAGGTAGAAATCCTGCACATGTAAAGTGGATATTATAATGAACAGGAGGAAACCAACCAGAGATCCTGGGGTGAAGGTAATAAAGTGTCCTCCAGGGTATGAAGATGAATTTGTTCTTGCAGAGGTGGATGAAGTGACAGATCCTTCTCCTCAGAGCCTGCTTAAACACTAGGCACAGCCAGGCATTTATGGACCTTGTAATCATTCGGAGGTTCGTTGTGATCACTGATCTTAAAATTAGGAGGCTGCACTATGGCCTTCCTCCATGGTACCCCAGCTGCCTGGACCAATGTGGAATTGGATACAGGTTAGCTGGGAGATTTGGTGATGCCCAGAGGAGAGCCCCCCCCATCTAACTGTTTTTAGATTAGGATAAAGTACAGCTGACCCGAGGGAAGCCGTGGCTTGTATCTGGGCTGAGACTGAAAGAATGAGAAAAGTGAAAAAAAAAATGCATCTCTGAGAATAGAGAAGCAAGCAGAAAAGAAAAGAATGGAATTCTGTGGGGAGGGGACATCATTTGAGATCAGAGACCAGGCCTCCGGCTGCAGCACCTTCTGCTGGACTGTGCGATTTGCTACTAGAGAATGCAGCAAATCCTGCTTCACGGAATTTCTGGTCGTGCTAAATAGTTAAGTTTCCAGGAAAAGATGAGAAAAGATGACAGAAAATCTCCTTTCCTTGGCCTCGATTTTATGTTCTTTCTATCTCTGTTTCTCTCTTTTTCTCTCTCTCTCTTTCGTGCGTATGCACTCAAAGGCATTATTTGAAGTATATTTAATGACCGTTTGCAAGCAGATAAAATTGAGAAGACGTAGTCTGAGATTTGGATACAGACTCTAAAGGAGCCCAACCTCAGGAGAATGGCCACTTTAGCAATCACCTCCTATATCTTGGATGACATAGTTAACCACCCTGAAACTTTATAATTCTCAAATACAAAAAGGGGAAAAACTTACTTAATAATTTTTAGCTGGTAAGTCGGGTTTGCTAATTTCATATTTATTATTAATTAACTATTTATCTATTTGTTGAGAGAGAGAAAGAGAGAGAGCACATGCATGCCATGGTACATGAGTGGAGGTCAGAGGGCAAGTGTCCATAGGGGCTTTCAGGGAGCAAATTCAAGTCTCCACGTTTGCAAACAAGCACCTGCTGAGCTAGCTCACTGCTGTACATAACGACTGCGATGAAGATGTATTAAGATCATGCACAAAGAAAAAGACACCGCCCATGTGTATGGTGCATGCATACGCATTTTTAACACTATTAATGGAAGGAAAGTTTCCTGTCTATGAAAGTTAGTAACAAAAGTTAAACCAAAAACAGTTGTAAAAAATTGATACAGTCTATGAGTGATTGGGAAGACCCACAGAGATAAAATGATGTACCAAGAAATACCTTGGAAGATAACTTATTATTTCATTCTATTGTCCATTCGTGCATTGGGCAGATACTCATCTAACATGCTGTACATTTTTCTCAGTGTGACACATGCCGGCATCACCAGCTTGGGACCCTTTGCTATTTTTGGCTTGGTATTGACTTGAAGTCACATTATTCCTAGCGTTTCAACTGCAGAGAACAAGTAATTTGCCCTGCTTCTCTAGTCTCTGCTCTTTCTTTAAGGAACTATCTCGGTTGTTTTGAAGACAAGCAATCACTAATAGCAATGACTTTTCCATGTGACGTATTTTCTTCTCTTATAGAATTTGACACTTGACCGCTATCTTGGTAAAAATCGAACCCTTCCTCCCGACTCCCTGCCTCCTCCACTCCACTCCACTCCACTCCTCCAGACAGATGACAAATCCTCTCCTACTCCAGGTTAAACACAGATAGCCAGTATCTGAAGCATCTCAGGCTGGTGTCCAAAGAAATGCCCCTGCTAAGTTATGATTCAGTGTTACAAACTGAGCTGTTATCAAGGGCAGATAGAAGAAATGACCACATAGAGAAAGTTACCCTATTTTCTGTAAAACATGAGATGAAGACTTTATCCATCACCGTTCCTCAACACCCCATACAATAAATTTCCCTTAGAACTCAGGATCAGGGAAGCATTTATCTCGCTAGATAAACTTTTATGCTTTCCATAATCTGACAAACGGTGGTGCATGATAGTTCAGTTGATGGCTTTGAACTCCAGTGTATGGCTTTGAGGCTGAGCCCTCCCTCGGTTTTTCTGAAAAGAAAATTGTTTAACATTGTAAAGTTTCTGTATTCTCTATGGTAAAGTGAGAAAATGTTTTGATTCTCCTTCATTTGGCTTTCCCTGTGCATCTTTTATTTTTGGAGAATTCAGACAGAGAATAAATACATGAAATGTATTTTACCATGCTATGTTACAGTGAACACATAATTAACATTACCTTTTATGTTTATCAGGATAAATAACCGAACTTTCTCTTTTGCTCCAATCTTCCCATATAACATTTATTACTCTAAGGATAATCTTGCCCAAATTTTCCTGTACAGTATTTTTATATTTCTAAATCTTTTAAATGATTTCTTATTGACATAGACTTTTCGTAATATAGTCAGCATTGAAGATTCCTTAATTTTTAATTATTTTTTATATTTTGATAAAAATATCTAAATAGAAAACCCTCAAAGAAAACCTTTCCTATATTAAAATGGTACTTCAAATAAAATAAAAATAGTTACAGTCAAAATGCAAATGACACGCATGTGAGAAAAATCTGCCAAGCATCTTCCCTGTACACATGTATCTTCGATGTGCTTAATTTTAACTCCCACTACTGTGTTCACGGGAGTGAACCTACTTTGTGTCACTAAATGGACATAGTGTCAAGCTGCTTCCTAAATATTCCTGAGGTGCTCAGCTTTGCGCAAATGAGTTTCAGCACAAAGTAGGTGATGTGGAGACTGTGGTCGAGGTGGTCAAGAAAATTGAGTGCTCAGCCTTACACTGGACACCCACATCACCCCCTCCAAGGTTCCGGGAATCACAAAGAAGGACAGGACAGGTAGAGTCTGCTCAGGACTGCACCTTGAAAGCGAGAGTCGCTGAGGGCTGAGGGGCTCGTCAGGCCCCGTCCAGCCCAGAGCAGCTAATGGCAGCTGAAGGCTGAGGGGGGGAGACCTGGGCTCATGGTTTTCCTTGATACAGAATCACTCACGCTTCCGTGGGCAACATCACACCCACAGGGTGGGCCTAGTTAAAACCTAAGGTCACAAAGCAAGACTGAAAAGAAAATAGAAGATCTGAAAGTAGAATGGGATTTGGTGAGGGGAAGGGCTGCTGGATAAGGGGAGGAGGAGATAAAGGAGGAAGAGAATAGCCAGAAAGTATCATGTACATGTGTGATATTGTTGCAGAAGGCTTTAGTTTAAAAATCATTTTCCCAGGGCTGGAGAGATGGCTCCGGGTTAAAGTCTTTGTCTTGCAAGTGAAAGGACATGAGTTCATTTCCCAGATGCCAGGAAAAAAAAACACCAGGAAGAAATAGTGACATTTTGCACTTCCTGTCCGTCCTGGAAGGCGGAGCCTCCCCAGAGCAAAGTAGTAAGGAGGTAGAAAGAAGCAATCCAGGCTGATTGCTGAAGTCACCCTTGGTCCTCCACAGGGAGTACCTCCACATGGTACTCTCTGAGACACACACACACACACACACACACACACACACACACACACACTAAATAAATGAATAAACATCTTCCTCTCACCAAAAAGGTAGACTCTGTATTAACTGAATATGCAAAAACATCAAGAAAAAAAAAAATAACGATCAACACCCCAGAAGACACAAAGCCCAGCTCACCAGGCAAAATCCCTAAAAGCAAATATTAAAAGGAAAAATGCATTAAGAGAAAGATTAACAACACGTGAAGCAAATACAGACTTGCAGTATGCTTTCTGAGACGTCTAAAATACATATAAGGGTTTCTTAACCCATAAAAAAATATTGGAACCTCTGTTGAAAAGCAGTGAACAACTTACAAAAGAAATAAAACAAATGCACTAAAGTACAATGTCAATTTCAACAGCAACAAAATGTGCAAATCAATCAGAGATATAATTTGAAGCCACCGCATTGGGAAAATTTTAAGAATAATTATACCTGCTATGTATACTGAAATAGATATTCACACAGATTGTGGGTTAGAGTTTAAGCTAGTTATCTGGAAAGAAATGGAAAACTAATTCTCAAAGCCTTTAAAAATTACTTCTAATTTTTGCCCTGTAGCTCCTAATTTAATTTTATTCTAATAATTCCACATTTGGAGTTATTAAATTTCACTGTAAGAATTTGATTAGATTATTAATGGAAGGGTGTTAATATAGTGTTATTAGGAGCACTGTAAGCTTAGAAATAATCAAAATTCTACTAATAAATGGGAAAGTGACAAAATATACAGTGAATCTGTCAGTCTGAATATTCATCAACTGAATAATATTCATTAATTAACCACAAGAAATTATAGGTGTCTGTTTACCAATATTGAGAATATCTATTATAGATCAAGTTAAAAATATTAAATTTCATCTCTTATAACTGTACATATAAATAGATGATTTCTGTTTATGTAAATATCTATTATAGATCAAGTTAAAAAATATTAAATTTCATCTCTTATGACTATACATATAAATAGATGATTTCTATGTCTATGTAAATATGTCATAAATTATATCCTTTTGTGTTAAATATTTTATGTCTATTTTGAATATCATATGCTAATACATACATGAAGCAAATATAAATGTATGTATTAAATATATGTAAAAGTACCTCAAAAATAATTTTAGATGTATATGATTTATAAATTCATAACTTATTATCTAATATATATGTTACAGGACTCCTGATCAAATTAACTAAGACCAGGTTAAGAATGTAGCATAAGAATTAAAGCACTTGCCTCTCAGGTCAGGCCCTAAATACAACACCTAGCACTTCGAAAAGAAAAGAGAAACACAAACATTTCATCGAGAGATCAAAATAGTTAATTCAAGTTCCAATTCATGGAAAAGTATTCAAGGTACTGTTCAGAAACATGACAAGCGAGTGCAGGCCGCTGGCTCGCCCTCTCCAGACCACCTCACACACTTGCACACATGTGAGCTCATGATCATTCAACTTCCATCAGCTCTAGCGGGACCCAAGTGGTCACAGCTGAGGCGGGATCTAGAGGGGCAAGGGTAGGCTTTCCTGATTTGCATACATGTTGGAGAGGAAATTCACGCTAGAGGCATGGGGTTCAATCCCCAGTGCCACAAGAAAAATGAAAACAAAAACATCAGAAACAAACTCAGAAAACTGAACAAAGCCAATAGTTTAAATGGTTTTCTAGAAATTCTTTGAAGGACTCTTGCCCTACCCTGAACACTCCTTTTTCTAACCAAAACGTTTTCACTCCACAATTCACAACTGTTCTCACCTTTAGTTCTCAGATGTAGCTCTTCTGAAGACAATCAACACTGAGCCTTCTAACATACTCAGGAGTGACAAAGACGGCTGGCAGCCATCTTCTTCACGCTTGAAGACATTAACAAGCAAGGAGCTCTTCCGGTTCGTTCCATCCCAAGAAGTTGCTTTAGATTATACATCTTCGGATGTCTTTTATTCCATTGACTTGTGGGGATCTCTTACGTTACTTCCAGGAACTTCTTTTTTTTGACATCCTGCTTCTGGCAGGTCAGCTACCTATGGGCAACGAGGGTCCACAGGTGTTACACGGGAAAATTCCAAAAATAAGCAATTCGTAAGCTTTCAGTTTTATGTGATGAAAGATTTCTCTGTCCCAGCCAGGGATGAACTATGTCTCTCTACTGTATACGCTCATTTAGTGTATACTATCCTCCCACTAGTCAGTTACTAGCTGTTCTGGCTATCTATTGGCTGGGAACACAGGGCTTGAGTTCAGGTAAACATAAGTCATAAGAGCTCACAGTTCCATCACAATGCCTGGGTAGTTAATTTATAAATTAACTCACAGGAATACATAGCAAAAATACAGAATATGGGTTTGGTGCATTCTATGGCTTCCAGAATTCAGAGGAATTTTGGGTAAGGAAAGAGTACTGTGTTATCAACCTACACTATCCTTCTAATCTTAGGAAGTTTAACTAAACCTTTCCTTTCCATGTGCTGTGATGAAGACATACTACAATAAATTCTCACGTACTGTGCTGTTTTTCTACAAAAAGAATTTTTTCATGTGCTTTAGTTTTTGAAATATGCTTTTCTCTCAGTAACAATCTAGATGTTTCTCCAACCATCAGACACTAAAAATGCCATGTCTCCATTTCTAGATTTGATAGCATCTAAAGATAACTGCATTATCATGCAAAAAATGAAATGTACCTTTTCCATCTGATTGCCCTTAGCTATTTTCTTTTTGCAAGTAGTCATCAATTAGCTTTTGTGATCTGTGCTGATTTTGAATTTTTGTGTGTAAATTAGATTTATGGATGGATTTTCTTTTCATGCTTTTTATCAGATCTCATCTACTCAAGTACTTTCTCCTCCCCCACACTCTTTCTTCAATTCAGAGATTTCAGTGCAATGGGTGTTAAAACACTTTAGCTCCTTGCAGGCCACTGAGACTCCAACCGTGCTCCCAAAGGATGATCTTATTCTTCCTTCTGCATTTGGGATTTTTATTAGGATCAAGGTCTCTGATCTATTCTCCTGCAGCATCTAATATGCTTTTCATTATTACTAATGAAATGGATAAATTTATTTATTTAGTTGTGTGTGTGTGTGTGTGTGTGTGTGTGTGTGTGTGTGTGTGTGTGTATCAGAAGGCACTTTGTTTTCCTGTGGAGAACCAAGGTTGACTTTGTGAGTCATCCTCTTTACCTCCTTTTTGCTTCATTCTGAGGTTTCCTAGGCTCCGCCCACCAGAGTCAGGAAATCAGGCTGCTGCTGCCATTTCTACCTGGCATTTTTATATGGGACCTGGGATCCATTCACACTTAGGACTTTCTTCTTGTGAGGCAGAGTCTTAACCTCTAAGTCACCTCTCCTTTTCCTATGCTGAATCTCCCAATGCATAGTAGATAGATGATAAATCAGTAGATAGATAGATAGATAGATAGATAGATAGATAGATATGAAAGGTAGATAAATAACTAGGTAGATAGAGATGATAGATAGATGATACACAGATACATAAATATAAATGACGATAAGTAAACAGACAATAGATAATGTAGATGAAGATGATGGATAGAAAGGTGACAGATGATGGACAGAGAGGTGATAGATTAATAGATATAGGATATGTAGATAGAAAGATAGATTGACAGAGACAGATAGATAGATGATAGATATAGATAGATAGACAGATACACAGACAAAAGACAGATCATAGACAAAACAAAATTTACTTAACTATTGGATTTATTTCATCATTTTTACTTTATAGCACATAGACACTACACTATACCATATATTAGTGAATATGTCCTTTAAAAAGAAGCTCTAGCAAATTGTATTTAGACAGTTTATTATTATTCATTTGCTAGAAAAGGAATCTGATGTATTTTCAGGTGTTGACTTTGTGCTTTTTATGTTTTGAATTCCCTTGATACTGGGAGTGGCCTTGTCTAAGTTTTTCAAGACGTTTACGATTCTACATTTAGACAGTGACACCATTCATGAGAATTATTTCCTCTTTTCCAACCCAGTCACTATTTATGTCTTTTTCTTCTTTCATTGCCCTGGCCAGGACGTCATGCATGACATTAAGCAACTGTACTGATGAAGTCACATGGCCTTCTCTTCTGTGAGGATGAAGAACTTGGGGGCCCAAAGAGACCCAGTGGTTTGTTTTCAATTACTCCATTAAGGGAAAAAGAAATCGTCTGAGCCTAGCATGATTGTTAAAAGAAAGTCTCTAGCCATCTGAAGTGACTTAACCATGGTACTGTTTCATGTTAACATCCCACTTGGAATTTTAAATATTGGAAAATGTCATGTGTGGATTATATAATGTTTCTCCAAATCTGCATGGCATTGGCCTTTAAACACCATTTCTCAAGACAATACTTTTTCAGTTAAACCTCAAAACAGATTAGAAAATAATCCTTATCTTTTGTCAGTGAGTTAACTTTCTTCATTAATCCACACTTTTATAGAGAATGAAATGATAAAATTCCATTTTATATAGAACAACATTCTGATTACCATAATAGATAGGATCACTGATCCTAGTTAAGAACATAACTTAGACGTTACAAAATACTCCCTTTAGAATGTTGCAATACAAGATTAATTAATAAAATAAATGTATTAATTTATTTGAAGAGTTTCTATGCACTTGGAAAAAATATAAACAAAAATAAAAGCCTCTATCCCATACATATTCATTCATGTGTAGGGATACATAACTGCTGTTTCCTTACCTAAGTTTTCCTTACCCATATATTTTTCTTTTCTCTTTAAATTTTTATCTATGGAAAGTTGCAAATATGTAGACAAAACTAGGTTCCTACAGCAAATACCAGTAACAATTTAAGAACATGACTTCTCAGAGTGACTGTTCTTTTATTCAGTTATTAAAACACAGAAAACACAGAGACAAAACAAATAAACAAAAAAGAGGAAGGGTGTCATTCAAACACCCAGAAGAGGTAGCCTGAAGTCCCCAGGGACTCTGGGATGCCTTTTCTCTGCTGGTCCAGACTGTCTGTCTTGGAGCCTGGAAGCTCTGGTACCTGACCTTCTGTACCTCACATGTCTCTAATCTATACTTGTTTTCTGTTTCATTTCATCTCCTCGGGGTTCTGCTGTGTGTTAATGAGTTTAAATAGGATGAAAAAAATACATGCTACTGTGTTTGGCTAGCAAATGATTTGCCTAGGAAATAGAATGCCTTTAACTCAATTAAAATGCATGTCTCCGCCATGCCCTGAAGAAGCAATGCGTGTAGGGGTAGGAGGGGGGATTTCAGACCTTGGGTCAGCCCTCCTGAAAATCCATTTCTCATCCTGAGGGAATGTGACATCCTCGAGATTCTGCTGAAAGGAGACTCCAGCCATGCGTCCACCCCATCACCTGACCACTCAATTGATTTGTGAAACAGCTTTTTTATAAACAGGGAGAAAAGCCATCATACCACAAAATTCCCATACTGGTGACATACTGAACATAATGTGGATTGAATAGGAGTGAGCATAAAATAGTCAAAATAAGACTGAGCGAAGTTCCTATTGAAACTTCATCTAATATTTAAATTTTATTAAAACCGATTATACCTGAAAAAAACCCTTCAACCCAGGAAGTGTCTTTTCACTTTTTTAGTTTAAATCATTAATTTTTTGAGTAAGTGATAGATAGATACATTGCTATGGTACAGAAATCAACCTATCAAAGAGACAGAATTAACAGATTCTATCAGACTTTCTTAAAAAATAGGAGGAAAAAATAGATTTCACCCAATTCTTTGGAAGACACACATTAGGGAAAATGTAGTCTGTAAAAAATAACGGACCTATCCAAAATAATAAAAACAAAATTAGTAAAATATCAACATTGATAATTTTTAAATTGTCTGGTATCAAATTTGATGTCTAGGAATATTTTTATTTGCAAATAATTTGGGTTACAGGGTACTCAGAATTTCAGTTTATACATGCATAATAATGCCTTGGCAGAGTTGGCAAGATAGTTCAGCAAATAATGTGTTTGCTTGCAAAACTGGTGGCCTGAGTTTTATTCTCAAAAAGTCCACAAAGTGGAACAACTGACTTCTAAAAGTTGCCTCTGATCTTTCTTTCTCAAATAATTAATAAAATATTTTTAATAAAATGTCTTGACAGATGGAAGGGTGGGAGGGAGTGGGATGGATTGAAGAAGGGAGGGAAAGGAGGCTGGGTGGGAGAGGGGATGGAGGTAAATGGGTACTCAATATGCTTGTAAGAACTAGAAAAATAAAATAAAAAGTCTTGGAAATCAACAGTAACAAAAAGTTCAATAACAGAAATTGCTCAGAAGAAATAAAAAATATTTAACAAAAAATGTACCTAAACTAACTCATCATTGAAAAGGAATTAGAAAATTTGACTCACATGTTCTTAAAAATGCACATATATGAGTTTGAAAGTTGGGAACAAATTAGTTTACTTGTTACAGAAAGACACCTGGACTGTGGGTTTCTTCTGACCATTTTTCACTTCAAAATTGTTTTTCCAGTTAAGCAGCATCGTTTATAATAGATGATTTGTTAATGGCTTATTATATGCAGCACATTATGAATTGTAAAGCTTTATGTAACTTGTATCATGGTAGCAATACCTATAAAATGTACCAGCACACGCGCACGCACACACACACACACACACACACACACACACACACACCCCAACAAGCTATGGTTTCACATAAGGTCAGAGAGTCATAAACTATTGAGTTCTGCAGAGAAACCCAGACATAACGATAGATGACAGACTTCAAACAACACTGCCTTGTGGCAAACCCTGCTCCATGTACTTCCATTGAATTCAGTCACACAGTCCCGGCAGGATGGAGGGCACAGGCATGACTCCTAATGTCTAGACATAGAAGTAAAGGACTTGCCCAAGGTCATATAACTTCATTTCTGGGTCATCAGTTGAAACCGCCTCCCAAATCTGGGTTCTTAAACAAGTTCAAGGTCCTGCCCAACTACAGCAAGACAGACAAATACCCCAACGGAATAAAGGCGTCGGACAGGAATCTCCTTCAAAATTTATGACTGTTGGAAGGACTTTGTCATTCATATTCCTGGTTTTTGGTTATTGCAAAGTGACTACACTTAAGAAGAATGGACTTGGCTGTCCTTTCTCATTAGCCTAAGCAATTATATACTTTCCTTTATTTCATAAAAACCTATAAAAGTCTATTAACTTAATATAGAATAATGGGACTCATTTTTTTAAGGAAAGATAAAGGCTTGAGTCTGCCACTCTTAATCCTCAATGACTGTTTAAAACTTAAAACTATTTTCACTTAATACAAAATGATTTTATTAGAAATAATTGAAGTAATTACTCCCAAATTGATCTATGCTTCCTACTGCTAAAGATTTCTAACTTTTTTTTCTCTCGAGCTTTTAATGTTTCAAATGTAAAAGTGCTTTGAGACTTTTGTAAAAAGATGCTTTTAAAAATACACACTGTCAAAATGCTGCTAGCTACTGCAAAACTCAGATTTTTTCGCCATTGTACATGCTGAAAGGAATGAGCTTGGATTTCCTACGTTCCTTATATGACCTGGACCAATACAAAGATGCATCAGACTAGGGAACAAGAGATTGTTACTCTTTAATAGAATGACCTGGGGTGATGTAATGGATACTCTCTCCACTGTTGCTGTAGACAAGACTCAAACTTGAGTAACTTAAAGGGAGAAAGGGAGATTTTTTGGCTTACAGTTCCAGAGGGGAGACGCAGCCCATGATGTTGGAAACAGCATGACTGGCTGGCAGAAGCTGGAGGTGACGCCTAAGTCACATTCCGTCATGGAGGCCGAGAGTTGCAAACCTGCAAACTCAAGAGCCAACCTCCTAACTGAAGCTGGGTGGGACTAACCAAACTCAGGGCCCACCCCCTGTGGCCGCCTTCCTCCAGCAAGGCGCCACCTCCTAACGGTGCCATGAGCTTCCCACACAACAGAAGAACCAAACACATGAACCTGCGGGGGACAACTCACATTCAAATCATGACAGGTGAATACCTAATTCAAATGCTGTGCATTCCTGTTTAAAGAAGAGACTTCTCTGTCTCTTCCCCCTTTTCCCAACGTCCTCTCCCATTTTCTCTTTCTCTCTCCCCACTTAACAATGATGAATTTAATGATCAATAAGAAAGCTCAGTTTGTAGGGCACCTACTGGTAAAGCTGGCACCCTGAGTTCAATACCCAGAAGCCCACATGGTGGGAGGCGAGAGCTACTACTCTAGAAGACTGTCCTTTGACTCTACCCAAGCTCTCTTTCTCTCTCTCTCATAAATTAACAACCATTTTTAAACATTGTTGAGATCGATAATACTTGCATGGTCCTTTCTATTGACATGAGTGGTGTTTAGTTCTCGAAGACTGAGTTCATAACAAGTTTTAGATCAGTTCTAGACGTTCAGTAAATCCAAGAAGCTGCTGCTAGCTATGATGGTTGTCTCTTCGAGTGTCTTTTATGAGTGCTCAGTGAATTTTTACTAGTCTCTTTTTTTTCTAATTATTTTTCTAAAAGAGCCATCTTATGGTGTCTTAGGAAAAAAATCATATTAATTATAATTTGCCACATGCTTATAAATGCATGACTTTTTTAACTGATGAATTTGGGTTTTGACGATTTCATTCACGTATGTAATATATTCTGGGTCATCTCCTCTCTACCCAGTCTTCTTACCTCCTCCCCTGCACCTGCCAGCCCTCTATTCCCTACCAAGTCTTCCTCCCATATTTGTATCAACGAGCATATGCACTAGCCAGAAGTGGTTCACAAAGTCCAAGAACATTTAAAAGTCATGCTCTGGTGCCAAGCTTTTATCAGACTCCATCCCATCAGACATTGCCAAAAGCCATTACAGGGCGGCATGAAGGCCAGTGAGCACCAAGGCCTGGGCGGGGCAGTGGCATCTGCCCAGCAGACTGGTCCAGGTTGTCCTTTGGCTGACACAGAAGTCTGTCCTTCCTTTTCTGTGTCACCTGGGGAACGCCTTACACAGGGTATTCCAGTTGTCTCTCTCCACTGTATAGGGGCTATGACTGTCTATCCACCCACTGAAGATAGAGAAGCAGTTATCTGAATATAGAGAAAGTTTAACACATGAATTGTTAACTGCATTAGATCAGAATAAGGGCTGAGAAGGACAGATGATTCTAAGACTGTAGCAATAGCAGATAAGCGGACCAGGGAGATGGTTCAGTCAGTAAAGTGTCTGCCTTACAAACAGGAGGACCTGAGTTTAGTGTCCAGAACCATGTTAAAAAAAAAAAAAAAAAAAAAAAGCCAGTCGTGCCACAGTGGTGTGTGTGCTCAGAATCCCAGCACTGGGAGGTGGAGACAGGGAGAGTCACAGGCTCGCTGGCTGCCTGCCTGATCGACAGGGAGAATGAAAAGCCAGTGAGATCTGTCTCAAGAAACAAGAAGTAACACCTGCAACCCATTCGCCTGGGAAAGAACTCCACAGTTATTTATGGGAGGAAAAATAGCTCACAAAGAAGTATGATTAGTTGGGCCGCGGAGGATGGCTCAGTGGTTAAAGCCTCTGCCTCCAAAGCAAAAGAACCTGAGTTCAGATCCCAGATCACACATAGAAACACGAGGCAGCAATGGCGGCAGCTTGCACTATTGGCCCTGGACAGCAGAGCCGTCTTCTGCCATGTGATTCCCACCACAGTAGACTATAGCCCCTCTGGAACTATAAGCCAAATAAGTACTCTCTTCTCTCTTTTTGCATGGGTCTCCATCATGTCTCACAGCAAAGGAATAGCTACAACCATGCACACACACACACTCACACACACACACACACACACACACACACATTGCATATACCTTAACACAACATTTAACACACAACATTATATGAGAAATTATGACTTTGAGGGACTGTATTCAACTTGCTCTATTAGAACCTTCTCTTATCACACTGACGAATTAACTAACAAGACCCAACTTAAGGGAGAAAGGATTCTTTAGGCAGTGCCATGGTTTGAAAAGTGTCCTCCACAGCTTCATGTGTTTGAGAAAGTCATGGCACCTTTGAGAGGTGGAGCCTTGCTGGAGGAAGGCTGTCACAGAGGGTGGGCCTCAAGGTGGATTAGTCCCACCCTACCTCTTGGAGAAGTCTGCTTTTGAAGCAAGAAGGCTTGTAGCTCTCAGCCTCCAAGATGTTTGCGGTGAAGTAGCCTGCCTCCAGCTTCGACATGCTAGCCAGCCAAGCTGTGTCTACCATGAAAAAATGTATTTCCCCTCTGGAACTATAAGCTGAATAAATCTCCCTTTCTCCCTTAAGTTGCTTGACTTTGGGTGTTCTCTCACAGCAACACAAAGCAACGGCTACAGGCTCCCATTCTCACAGTAAGGAGCCTAGACCCCATGGGGCTGACTCACATCTGGGTAGGACAGAGAGCAGACAAGCAGTGAGCTCAGATTGGGACCAAGGCCAGCAGGAACCCTCCAGCCCCCACCCTTCCAACTCAGACCCTGGTCCCAAAGGTTCCCCAACCTTCCATAAACCAACACCACCAGCCGAGGAGCAGGAGTTCAGACACATGTGCCTGTGGGCGTAGATCTAAGTCACAATGTGTGCTGCATTGCTTTGTCATAGTGTGTGCTCTATTGCTTGGTCATAGTGTGTGCTGTATTGCTTTGTCATAGTGTATGCTCTATTGCTTTGTCATAGTGTGTGCTGTATTGCTTTGTCATAGTGTGTGCTTTATTGCTTTGTCATAGTGTGTGCTGTATTGCTTTGTCGTAGTGTGTGCTGTATTGCTTTGTCATAGTGTGTGCTGTATTGCTTTGTCGTAGTGTGTGCTTTATTGCTTTTTCATAGTGTGTGCTGTATTGCTTTGTTGTAGTGCGTGCTGTATTGCTTTGTCGTAGTGTGTGCTGTATTGCTTTGTCATAGTGTGTGCTGTATTGCTTTGTCGTAGTGTGTGCTGTATTGCTTTGTTGTAGTGCGTGCTGTATTGCTTTGGCCTGTGACATCATAACAGGAGACACGCATGCACGGATCTTAACACATTGCACTTAAGTCTGCGCTATCTTTGCACCACAATACAGGTCCCACCTCATAGCTTCCACCCTGAGCAAAATGTCACGGCCAGTCTAAGTGTCTAGATTTGATTCTTTCCAAATTTAAGAAAGGTGTGTGTGACATAAAATACCTGTGATGTCAAAAAAAACCCTATTGTTTACTCAAATGATAAGTAATACCATTTCTTTCAATGAAGTGATTAGAATTATACATTAATGTCGGAGATAGTTTGCTATTATTATAGTTACTCGTCTATTTTTCCAAACTAATTTGTAAGACTTTAGAGTGGCCACAAAAACTTCTTCAGAAGTCCTGAGAGATAGCTATCTCTCTCTAAGCTATCTATCTAAGAAGGGCCTGACTTTAGATCCTAGATCTCATGTAAAAACGCTAGGCAGAAATGTGGTAGCCTGTACTTCTGGTTCCTAAGGAGGCAAAACCTGGGAAACTCCACAGTGAAGCAAAGAGAAGGTAACACAATCCAAGGTGATTCCTGAAATCAGCCTTGGACCTCCTCAGGCACACACAGTGCCCTCTGATACACACACACACACACACACACACACACAGAGTGATAGATAGATAGATAGATAGATAGATAGATAGATAGATAGATAGATAGATAGATAGTAGACATTAGGCCTGGAACAATTCCTATTGATACAATGAGCACATCTACTGGTTGAGGAGAAAATGCTTCTCTACCACACTCAGTCCTGGGATCTCAGAGAGACCCCTTAGGTTCTGTAATTCCCGGAGACACACATACACACTTCAATATTGTTAGTGACATACCTACCACACAGATGCGATTTGAAAGAATGGCAGTTGAATATTGTTATATTGAGCACGTTCTAATTTTGTCTCCACCCCACACTTCCTCTCTCCTCTTGCCTCCATCTGGCTCTCAATGTAGGGCTCAATGTGTACAAGGTAGCTGCTAACTGCTAGTGGAGTCAAAACAGAGAGCAGGAATGGATGAGTTCAAGTTGGTGTTATTTGAATAGTTCTCTCTCTGAACTGACACAAGCCCTGTTCTGGATATGTTTAAAAGATAAAACTACCTGAAGTTAAAAAATATCCCATGAAGATGAAATCACCATTAATTTTAAAAGTACAGAATTTGATTTTATTGTACATAAAGGACATTACACGAATATACTAGAATTATGAGTTTTAGCCTAGGAAATTAGCAACAAAAGAAAAGCAAAATGGATCTGATTACTTTATTAGTGTGTGTGTGTGTGTGTGTGTGTGTGTGTGCGTGCGTGTGTCACAGCATGAATGTGGAAGCTATAGAATGGTATTTGGGAGTCATTTCTCTCCTTTTACCTTATGGAGCCAGGGTCTCTCTTGCTTCTGCTATGTGGAACACTCCAGACTAACTGGGCTCTGAGGTTCCAGACAATTCTCCTGCACCTCCATCTCACACGAAGCGTACCGGGAATACAGATGAATGTCACTGCGGGTCAGGCTCAATCTCAGGTCGTCAGCCTTGAACAGCCCCTCACCAGCCCCACAAAAGGACTTAAATAAGAGTTATTTAATCATGAAAAGCATGTAAAATGAGGTAAGAACAACCATGCACTTTCAACCAATTAAGAACCAGAATGAGAAAAATAGGACTAAAATTTCAAAAGTCACATTTGCTTCGGATTAACTATTTCAGGACATTTTTATTGCATGTATATATGTGCCTGTGTTATGCGAGCATGGCTTGCGTCTGCATGATATGTGTGCACGTGATGTGTGTGTGCATATGTGCTTTCATATTTGTGTGACACACTTGGAGGTAGAGGACATCCTTAAACATTTGTCCTCCCCTTCCACCACGTTTGTATCAGGATCTCTCTTTGTCACTGTTCACTGGTATACAGCAAAAGGACTCAGCAGGTAGAAGCGCCTGCCTGCATGCAAACCTGGAGACCTGAGTTTGATCCACCCACATGGTGGAAGGAGAGAATCAACTTCTAAAAGTTGTCCTCTGACTTCCATACATATTGGCTGGCCATGTTCTCTCGTTCTCTCTCTCTCTCTCTCTCTCTCTCTCTCTCTCTCTCTCTCTCTCTCTGTCTGTCTGTCTCATTAGGTAAGGTGAGGGAGAAATGAGGAGCAACTCCATCCATGTGTAAAGTCAACATACAAGTCCATTAATAAAGAGAAAAATAGCATGAATGAGGTAGCCAAGAAGCCGCCTTGCATGATGGGAGAGAGCCGTCTTGCATGATGGGAGAGACTCTGAAGAGAGACTCCAAGCTCTTTCCATATCTATGGATCTATGATCTATGATCTATGGGTCTATCTCTCATCTATAGATAATAACAATAGATAGGTAGATGGGTAGAGAAAGAGAGAGAGAGAGAGAAAACCTCTTCCAACAAATCTTTTATGACCTTCAGACAATGCTGTTGCTAAGGAGTTGCTAGGGAAGTAGAGCAGCCAGGGGAGTGAAAGGATGTCGGCAAAAGACAGTCCTATGTCAAGGCCATTAGAGTGGGAAATGATGAATTTGGGGAGATAAACAGGAAGTGGATTAGGATGGTATCTGTGGTCCGTTCTGTGAACCACTACAGCCCAGCCAGAGTGGAGGTTTACAAAATGGCTTAGCTATGTCTAATCTCTCTCTCTCTCTCTCTCTTTCTCTCTCTTCTCCCTCTGTCATATTCAAATAAATGAAATATTTTTTAAATGTGTGGGATAATTTTTTTAGGCCAAAGCAGAGTATGTCTAAACAGCCCCAAATGGCTAGCAATATCATTGTTTTCTGATCCAAACAATAATTTACAGCCCACTTGGAGATTTAAATACAAAGCTGGAGAAAATAAAACAAAGAAACAAAATTTGTAAATGTGAAAGGAACAGTGAGGTGGAATTTCCAAGAAGTGTAAAGATTGTTTTACAATGTGCAGCTTCTACAGAAAAGCAAGAAAAGAAATGTGTCTTTTTTGCAAAAGAAGTCAGGATGCATGGAAAGGAAGGGTGTGCTTTCTGGATTTGAAAGTGCCCTCCACGTGCCTGAGGCTCATAGACAGCTTCTGTTTGCACCGCTCTTCTACCCAAACCTCCTCCTCTCTGTGGGTTTCCAAGCTCACCCCCCCCCCATACCTAGCTACTGGCCACTCTTGTCTCCTGAGCTAATGATGGATTTAATCTCTGACCCGCAGGCTCCTAAACTATGTCTGCTCTTTAATTTTCACTCAATATTCCTCAATGGCAGCTTATTTCAGATTCCAGAAAGATGGGAATTGTGACCTTTCTTATCTCTATATTCCAGAGGAAGATATGGTTGCTGTGTGCAATTTTCAAATATTCAACAGGAATCTAATTCAATCAGAATGTATTTCCAATAGGACTTCTCCTGGATGTCCGTGTTACAGTGCAGAAAATCAATTTTTAATAATTTGATTGCTTTGTGAAAACCTCTTTGAGACTCAGACGGCTCAAATTTACTAAACCCCGAGGGTCATTCCCAACCTGCTCATAAGATGCATACAGAAGTCCCATTTCCTTGAACAGAAGGAAAAGACATGCCTTAAGACCCTTCCAGATATTAAGTCTCCTGCTGAGAATTTGCTTTTGCACACTTTAGAAGCATGTCAACACTATTTCATGCAAGCGCTTGAATATTACTGCTGAATCCATGAACAGACCTAACTGTGCTTTATCAGGTGTTGGTGGAAATCAGAGCAAATATTCTTATTGTTTGGAGGGCTTCAGACATCAGTGTTTAACCATGTTTAGAAATAGCCTAAGACTCTTAAGATTCCATGCATATGATCTCAGATCCAGAGAAGTCAAGGCTACCGTATGTGGGCTCCAGCTACGTCTGAATGGATGGATTTAGGTTGCCTGCTCTAAGGACATAGATTGTGTCTTGCATGGTCTGGTCTTTCTTTGCTTTGCTGAGCCATAGTCTCTTCTCGTGCATGGCAAGCTGGTCTGAAGCTCCCTGTGGAACAGACAGTGACCCTGAATTCCTGATCTTCCTTCTTCTACCTCCCTAATGCTGCTATTACCGGCGTGCACCACCACATCTGGATTCACAGGATGCTAGAGTTGAAGTCCAGGGCACGAGAGACAAGTCTCTACCCACTGCGTGCATCTCTAGCCCAACCAGGGCACACTGGATGTGACTGTTCTCACGCACAACGTCTCACTTCCACTCTTGCTTTAAATCATGACACAGATGGCAGCCATCTCTCTGCGCTCTAGCCAAGACAGCTTACAGGAACTGGGGAGTGGCAGCATTTCCAGGTTGGTGTTATCTCCTTGTTCTTTTTGTTTATAACCCAGGAGTCAGTACCAAACGTTTGATCAAGAGCTATGTGTTAAAAAAAGAAAATATTTTTAAAGAAAGAATTTATCCTGAATATAGCCATAGCAGCCCATCTAAGGAAGGATAAAATATGGCAAGTGTTTCTTCAACACTGTATAAAAACCATTGTCAGAAAATACTAACATGCATTGACTAAGGCTGCTAAAACATGGCTGGGAGAAATGGAATTTAAGAGGGTATATTCAAAGAAAACATTAAAAAACATGTTCTTTTAAAAAAAATTATTCCATTATTCATTTAAATGCCCTGAAAAGAGTGTCCCCAGAATTCATCCATTTCAGTCCCTGGAGAAACACTTTCAGTTAATTGCTTCCATGTGTTATGCTGTTAGTCTTAGGCAAACTTTAAGGATTTACCACTTGCTGTACATTTATTTATCTTCTGTGGACAACATGTAAAATTGTCAAGGAAAACGCCAGGCCCACAGTAATGCTTGATAAAAGTAAATAAGATTGAAAAGGACCGTGGATATATCATGCTGTTAGCTGACACTTAACCAGCGAACAAAACCCTCCAAATTCCTTCCATCTCTATCTTCTGTATCTACAATTACTCTTCTATGCTTAAATTCACAATTCTCTTTCATTGCATTTTAAATTCTCTTTCATTTTTTTTTTTTTTTTTGGTGAAGCATTTCTAGCCTCGTATAATTTAAAGTCTTCATCCTGTGAAATACTGAATTCACTCTCTGCTTTCAGTCGTCTCATGCAAATACTGCTAATGAAAGACATAGGATCAAGGACAGGCCAGTGTGACACTCCACGGCTACCTTATCAAAGGCAAAGATTTGTCCTGGGCAGGGGTAGGGAGAAGAAGACCGCGGGGTGAATTATTCAGCCATTCTCAAAGCAAATGTGGCCACTCAGCATAATTCCTTAATTATGATGATAAAGATGAAGAAGTAAAGGAAATAATTTCGGTCAAGAAAAGGTGAATGGAAGGTGGCTACTGTTCCACAGTTCGTCCCTGAGAAATTCAGATTTTTTTGTGTTAATCACATCCAATGCTTTGCCTATCTCACTAACGTCACTTAAAGTTGTAATCAGCACACAACAGCATGAGAGGGGCAGCAACTCAGAGATCACGGGACAGGATGAAGATACTGACATTGGAGCCAGCTACAGCATTGGCTATGACAAGCTGCTCGCGCTCGGAGGTGTGCCAACAATGGGCACTTCGAGAACCGCTGTCCGGAGAGATGAAGTGAAGTCCGATGTCCACCAGAAAAACTCTCAGTGTGCAGCAGCCTGGCACATGGTGTGTACAAGAAAGACAGAGCATGTGGAAGCCAGCGATAGATAAAACTGTAAGTGGAGAATGGTAGACCAATGAAGGCGTCCATGGCTAATGGCTCCAGCTGGGGACCAATCTGCAGCTTCAGTGCATGTTAGTCTCTCCCACCCCATGTATGTGTGCAAAGAGTGCACGGTGGTGCTGTGTACATATATGTATTGGTGAGTGAACCAGAGTGCCTGTGGAGACCCAAGGGGGACATCAGGAATCACCCTGGATTGCTGTACCTCCTTATTGCTTTGCTCTAGGGTTTCCCAGACTCCACTTCCAGGCTAGAATTACAAGCTGCCATCATATCCTCCTGGCAGTTTACGTGGGATCTGGGGATCCAAACTCAGTTCCTTTTGCTTGGGAGACAAAGGCTTCAACCACTGAGCCACCTCTCTGGTTCCTACCATGCTAGCTTTGACTAGACACATGGTGTCATCCCATTTGTTTGGATAAGAAACAGCACATAAAATAGACCAGATGAGTTCTTCATTCTACAGGATTTTAACTCTAGTCTGAGATCTTCAGCTTCCATGAATTCAGCCTTGAGTAGTTGGAAATTTACACAAAATTTCAAATTGGACCAGGCATGCGAGAAATCAGTAGACCCATGCAGAAAACAGCAGAAAGTGCTTAGTCGAGAAGCACGGTGGTTGTGTGCACTTTGGAAGTCGATACCTACTGCAATGAAGTTGAGAACATAGCCTACAACTCAGAAATTTCATTTCTACAT
>JALPQD010000049.1:8424903-8490495 GCA_023101885.1 Typhlomys cinereus
CCTATGTCTTGCCTTGTGTGTCTCTGAACAGCCAGCATTGGTAGTGAATACCTGATCCTTCTTTGGAGTTTACTGACTTCTCATCCTCTAGTTTTTCCATCTATTGACAAATACTTCCAAAGCTACTTCCTCATACCAGTTCTTGCTCTTTCCCAGGGTCATAGTCCTAAAATGCAAATATCACCCTAAGTTTTCTTCACTGAAAGACTTCGTTTGGCTTTTCTTGGGGGGAACCAGGTCATCTGCCACATATTTGGGAGCAAGAGAAAGGCATCAGGAAACAGTTAAAATAAACAGTTAAATGGCCCTGTAATGTATTCCAGATACAGAATCAGAGAGAACTTCAAATCCATGACTCCCCTCTTCCTCAAAGCCCCGTGTGAGGAGAGCGTTCAAAGTTACTAAGTGAGTGCCTCCTTTTTCCTTTATGTTCATTAGGAAAAGCTGGGGACACATTTTTTCCCCATGCCTAGCCATGCAGACATAAGTTTCTTTAAAAGTCTTCAACAAGAGGTAGCGAGGAGTCTAATGATAGCATCTCATATATCAACCCCTAGGACCTAAAAAAGAAAAGCCGCTCGCTGAGCAACACGCTGCCCCACCATTTGCATGAGAGGTCCTCTACACTGTGCACCCCTCCCTTTGACTGAGTGATGAGTGCTAGAAATGGCAAGGAAATCAAATTGGCATGCCCAGCTGTTTGGGCAAAGATTCCGCTTTGTGATGGTGCGCACAGAACACAGAGTATGTCTTGGATTCTTCTGCAAACCTTCAAATCCTGTCCTAAACTGTCCCCAGCAGCCCACAGGTCCTGGAGTTACAGAGTCGGGAGGATGATGATACAAAAGCCTGTCTGAAGACAGAAAAAAGATGCAAGTTTCTCTGGGCCCCGGAAGCCTGCCTGCATGTCTTTCTCCACATCAACTTCTGTCACCTGAGAAATCACGCGCTTCAACCCTACAGAATAGTGTCCTGCAGAACTGTGTCTCCAAGTTTCTGTCTTCCTTACTGTGCATTACCCTCTCCCAGCAGTCTAAACTCATCCCCAACCTCACACGATCACCGGCAATGTCCCATGCTTTTTCCAGGAACAGTTTCTGCTCATCCACCTCCCTAGCCCCTTCTAACAGCTAGATCACCACCCTGTGGGATTGGAAATATTTCTGGTCAAAATATCTACGTCTGTTTCCCAGCTAGTGCCCAAAAGATTGTATTGTCTAGCATGATACTTGAGAGTTTCTTTTAAATATGGTGAATCGAAAAATACAGCAAACTATAAAAAAGGGCACAATGTGGTTTACACTGCTACCGCCTGCAATGTGTGTCCCTGAAGTTATTCATTTATTCATTTTAATCCTTTTTGGTTTTTATTGTTTTTGATGAAAATCGCTTTTGTACAAAAATGAGTCTACTTACTGCAAATAATTCCAATAGTGCTGAAATCAGGAAATTGAAAGTGTTAAGATGCCTGAAAATACTTCACAGAAAAAAGCTTCATCAGATTGTGGGAATACACACACACACACACACACACACCCCAAAGAGATTGAATTTTTATTGACATGAGATCATGGTGTACATATTATGGGATTTTAACAGAAAATAAAAAGAAACTAAAGAATATCCAACAAGGTATATTATTCTTTAAAAGATTCTCACAATTTTTCAAAACTATATAGATGCTGAGCTCAAATATGTTTTCTTTCCAGAATACATTTAAGTTTCATGCAGGATTAACTTAAGTCCTGCCTTGGAATATGAAGACCTTCTTCATGCTTTTATACTACTTTTATCTGTCTTTTCTTATACTCTGTTCTTTAGTTATATGATTAATTCCATATTATCTAGGTTTTAGTTGACCTTCTTTTAAAAAATTTCATTTGAGTATAATTTCAAACTTATTGAAAGTCACAAAACAATACAAAGATTATGCACTATAGCTTAACTCTGTGAATGACATCTTTTTTTTCTCAGTTGTTTTTCTATTTTATTATTTTATCTACCTGTTTGGGTTTTTTATTTCCTTGAAATGCATGAAAGAAGTCACTGTATAAAAGCCTTCTTTATCTCTAAATTGCTCCATGCTAAATAATCCATTAAACATTAATTATTACATACTGACTATTTACTGCTTATTAATAAATAGCTAATTCTTGAAGGCATGGACATTACCTTAGATATATAAATCAAGTGTCAATTTTAAAGTCAAGAAATAATATTAAGTTGTTAGTGCTTTATTCAAAAACTTTATTAATCATCTGTGCCATCCAGAATCTTGTCCACTTATAAACTTACAAAAAGTCACAAAACAATCTAAAGAACATGCACTATAGCTTAACTCTGTAAATGACATCTTTTTTCTCAGTTGTTTTGCATTTTATTATTTTA
Organism: Typhlomys cinereus; assembly: GCA_023101885.1. Lineage (NCBI taxonomy): Eukaryota > Metazoa > Chordata > Mammalia > Rodentia > Platacanthomyidae > Typhlomys > Typhlomys cinereus. The sequence continues at coordinate 8,427,292 of JALPQD010000049.1, forward strand.
TCTACCTGTTGGTTTTTTTTTTTTTCTTGAAATGCTTGAAAGAAGTCACTAGATAAAAGCCTTTTTTAATCTCAAATTGTTCAGTGCTAAATAGTCCATGAAACGTTAATTATTACACTTTGCCTTACTCCCCTTTCAGGTCTCATCCACCTGGGTCTTTGTTTTACATGACTATAATCTTTGATTTTTTTAACATCCGTTTATTTACTTGGGGGGGAAGGGCACACAGCTGGAGGTCAGAGGACAATTTGACTTGCAGGAGTCAGTTCTCTCCTTCCACCACATGGGCTCCAGAGGTGGAACTCAGGTAGTCAGGATTGATTCCATGGGCCTTTACCCACCGAGACTTCAAGAGGGCCCGCCCATTATCGCTTTGATCATCACTCATTTTGTAATACATTCCAGCTGGTGCTGTGTGCTAAGAAAAGGGTTTCCCAAAGCTTGGCCTTCCTGGCTATTGTGCTGACTCCCCTCATGTGTAAGGTGGGTGGGTCTCCTTGGATTTGTCTCTGCAGTTCTATTTGCAGAGGGGTGCTAGACTTTCTCCCCCTTAGTCCAGTGGCTCTTCGCCCCATCTGTACATTTGTATCAATGAGGAAACATTTTGGAAAGAAGATTTTTTGCTCCACCCAGAATGCACTAGTGTGAAGGAAGAAGGAAGGGGCTGGGTTAAGATGGCATTTATTCTTAGCTGGAAGGCTGGGGCTTCATCCTGGTGTAAGATGTTGTTGGAGAAGCTGTGCCAAAGTGCCAGCCATGTGCTCAATCAGGCAAGAGGGAAGCCTGCCTACTGCTTCTTGGATTATCTCTCCAAAAATGTCTGTTGCTGTGGAGTCTTTATTTTCTTAAAATAGATCTAGCTGAGGGCCAATGAGAAGACTCGGCGGGTGAAGGTGCCTACCTACAAACCTGGCAACCTCACTGAGATCTCTAGAGTCTGCATGGTGCAAGGAGAGGGGCCGCTTCTCAATAAAACTCTCCCTGATCTCCAAACAGGCACAGCAGTGTACCTTCTTACAATTCTCCCTCTCTCCCTCTGCCTCAAATAAATTAATAACCCAGACTATTTTCTGAAATCCACCTCTTCCAAAATACGTGCTTTCTGTGCAATTCTCTACCAGGAAGAACACCAAGATGCAAATATTTACATAATTAGTTCTTCCTCACGCAGGGCGTTTAGTGACAACCCTCAACGGTGTTTTCCGGGTCTGCCTGTACTGCTCACGGGCTTGTAGAGTTCTCTCTTCTGCTCTGGAACCCGTTTCTTTCCATGAGCGGCAGTTTTCAGAATTACGGCAGTAATTCTTGGTTCACGTCTGGTCCTTGCTGTGGGCCCCTTCTTGTCCCTGCTTTTGCCTCTTTTCCACATTGTGACTCACTGGGAAGAGGAGAGATCTCAGGCAGCACCTGATCTCAGCCCATCATGTAACCACCATCCTTGTTTATTAACATGTCTGTTTCTGATGGGCTCTAGATGCCCAGAGGTAGGTCTTGACCTTAGTTGACTTGCATGATTGATATATGATGAACAATCAGCAGGTTCCTTTCCAGAGAGAGAGACACAGAGAGAGTGAGACAGAGAGAATAAGGAGGAAAGGTACCCAGAAGGGATTAAGTAAAATGTTGATTCTTCACTTGAGATATGTATGGTTATGTGATCAAACCCCAATAGGACATAACTGTATAGTATACATTATTCAATTACAGATTTTTGACATCATCCTAGCCCAAATCCTTCTCTTTCACAGTATCTCTCTAAACGATTCATTTATCAGACCTGTGGGTAGAAAGCCGTGTCTGAAGGAATCTTTTGCTCCACTCTTGGTAATTAAGGGCGCATCCTTTTATCCTCAGATAAAATATATGTAAATATAAATCCTCTTTGGGATTTATAGCAACATCACAACCTTCCAGAACATCCTAAACAACTTGATTAGCTGAATAATATGGAAAAAATAAGAAATACCTTTTTATTGATTAAAAAAATTCTGTCAAGGTTAAAATAATAATAAAAGTAAATAAAAGGTATGCTGCTTCTACCAATTTGTACTCTGCCACTCCTTTCAAATATCATTATTGTGTAAGAAATTCCACCAGAGACAAATTGAACTACTTGCTCTAGGGCTGTGTAGCTTCCTGACAAAGAAACGTTGACTTATTGGTTCTGAGATTTCACTCATGGACCCCAGACCACGTGAACTAGGATCTCACTGGTCTGTGGCATGCATGGCTCACAGTGTCTTTGCCATTTGTGCTTCTTGGTTAGCGACCCAGGTTTGCATTTCCCCACAGATTCCCAGCATTCTGTCCTTTTGGCAAAATTCTGATTGCATCCTGAAATTCTGCTCTCCTTGCTTTCTTGGCAGCTTTTGAAGATATTACTTTCTTATACGCATTTGAAAATCTTTTAACTAAGGAGTCTTGTTAAAATTAGATGAATGAATAAACATGAGACCTCTAGAAGCGGAAAGATAGATGCCAAACAACTAAAGAGAAATGGTTTTCTAGTATTTCAAATTTGTAAAGGGTCAATTAATCCAACTTTTGCCTTTAGAAAATGGTTACAAGGGGTCCAGATGGTAAATTGGATGACAACCAATATACTTACTGGACCATAAAAATTAAGCACAAATGGGTTCATTCAACAAATTAATCTGCAGTTCAAAAATCATTTTCATGTAACTTGCAATAATACTGCTTGATAGGTGAATAGGAAGGATTGAAAAATTGGGACAGGGTGAAATGTGAAACAGATTGTGGCTTGTAACAGGCAAACGGTTTGGTGAAGAAGTCACCATTTTGGCCCCAGAACCTACGACCGTGTTATCCTCCGTGATAGGTAACTATGATGACATCGTGCCCCTTAATAGATAAGCATGACTGAGTAAGATCATCTTACTCAATTTGTTGTGTGAATACTTTTCCTGGGGAGACGCCACACAGCCATCTACCCATCCCAGATAGGAGTTCCAGGACAGATCAAAGCGACAATTATGCTAAGGTCCGACTTGAGGAACCAAGAGTTTATGTGGGCTGCTTACAGGGCATGGGCGAGGGTTACCTACAGGAGTTGAGACCATTCAAAGGCAGCTCCATCACCGGAAAGCCCCCCCACACACCATGATGAGACTCAAAGAAGTTATACCCCTGGAGTTCTCTGCTGTAGGGCTTGTTAGGAGAGTCTCCGGGCTCTGGACTGCTCTGGGGTCTTTCTTCCACAGCTGGAATATCCACTGGCTTTTCTCTCCCCACTTTGTACACTCTACCAGACCACCACTCCAGAGTCTCACACCGTCTTGAACTCCTTAAGGGTGCCTTCAAATCCCCTGGTTGCCTGGCCTCCTCCAGACTGTTTGGCTGCTCGGCAGTCTCCTCTAGGTTCTTCAGTGTTTGGGGTCTTCTTCAGGCTGTCTGGGTTGGCTTGGCTGACAGGAGAGGCTCTGCTCCCAGCTGTGGTTTACTGGGAAGCCCCACGCCCTAGTTTGCTAGTCTCAGGAACTTCCTGATGTTCAACTTTCTCCCTAGTTTAGACTAAGGCAGAGTCCAGCATGGCTGCCCAGAGGAAAAATACCACGGGACTGCACTCTTATTAGTCCCAATGGTCCTCACGGGAGGGAGGCAAAAAGCACAACAGAGAAGACACAATGTGCCGGACACAGAGGTCGAAGGGATATAGCCATAAGTACAAGAATGCTAGTAGCTTCCAGAAGACAAAAGACACAGAGGAGACACTGTGTTAAAATCTCCAGAATGAAATCAGTCTGGTCAATGCTTGATCTGAGTCTTCCCAGACGGCTATGAACCTCTGACCTCTATAACTGTAAAATAATAAATAAATATATTTTTGCAACAGCATCAACAAGGTACTAATGTATCACATGACATAAAGTCTATAGGAAGTCTAGAAGACTAATTCCTTGCTGTCCTGTTAAAATAAAAAAATGAGATTATTTCTCACTATGACACCGTAGAGTCTGGAGGCATCCAACTCTTAGAATTGTTCCGTGTGACTTCTTAGAGTTCTGTGCATGGGTACACCCAAGTGTGAAATTCTCCGTGGCCTTCTGCAACATAAATTAATTTTGCTTTTTTAATAACACTGCTGATGTAATTACATCTTATTGGCTTTATAAAATAAAGCCCCATGATTGTAAAAGCAGGGACGTTATTTGAAATGTTAGTCTCTGCGATCAAGATGTTCCCCACATCAAGGAAAAGCTACGAATTCCCAGAGAGTTTTCACACCTGAAAATTAGCCCAATTTGTTTTGCAAATCTGTGCTATGCAAATTACAAAATCAATCACTTAATAAGAAAGTATTTTCCAAAAGGATTAAAGATTCCCTGTAGAGGTCAGTTCTTCAAATACCTCTCACTGCAAATGCACGCATTTAATATTCTCTCTAAGAGGCTGGGGGTTTGCAAAGGCCTCACAATTGGGGCTATTTTGAAATGTTTGTCTGAAATGGATGAATGCTTTGGACAGTAGCCTGAGATCACAGCATTTTCTTTCTTTCTTCAAGGGTGTAAATTTTGTTTGTAGTTTTTTGACTTGATGTGTGGGTGGCCAAGTATATGGCTTCCAGAGCCCACCTCCTGGAATGAACCCAGCTCTGTCCTCCTCCACCTGGTGTTAATCACTCCACTTCAATTCATCAAGAAAAGGAGAAGAGGATTCATGTGACTGGCTTGAGAAATAAAGAAGTTTCAAAATATGAAGTATTTATTGATGGACCAAGGTCTTGCACACCCATAGCCCTCAATAACTGTTCTTCTAAGAATATTTTATTTATTTATTGTGTGTATGAGGGTGAAAGAGGGAGAAAGAAAGAAGAGAGAAAGAGAGAAAGAGAGAGACAGAGAGAGAAAAAGAGAGAGAGAACATCACATGCATTCCATAAAAGGACAATACTTAGAAGTCAGTTTTCTCTCTTTTCAACTACTATATGGGCCTCTGGAAATTGGATTTGGGTTATCAGGTTTCGGAGCACACTCCAGCCACTATCCACTGAGCCATCTCACCATCCCTGTGAGCTATGTACATCTTTTAAGTTGAGAAAGTGAAGCAATCGCCAGCTCACGTCAAAGATGCAGACAAAATCCCCACCTTATAGTTAGCTGATACTCATTAGACCTTATCATGTTCCAGGCAGTAAAAGGCTAGCATCAAATTTGGTAGAGCCCTCTCCAGAACTATGTACATTTTAAAAAATACATAATAATATTTCTAGCCAATGTTCAATATCAAGACTTTATGAGCAGAGTTATTATCAGAGGGAAAACTATATCAGAAAAAAGTCAGGTTTCATCCTAAACCTGATGAGGATTAAGTCTTAGAATCACAAAGCCTTTTAGAGAATGCAAGAGGGAAATTTTTTAAATGGAAAAGATTGTGCAAATCTTGGTGAGAGAATCTAAGCAGGGCGAAGAAAAAAGGCCAAAACTGGATCGTGACATTTAATGTATGCTTTGAGTGATATACAGATAAATTAGCCGATGGCTGAGAGTACTATTTACCAGGTAAAGTGCACAGGGTCGGGGGGGGGGGAAGGGGAGGAGTCAAAGGTCAATGCTTTGGGTTCTACTCACCTGCAAAGGATGTTACAGAAGCAATGTGTTCAAGCGTTAGCATCTGCTCACAGTGATAAGCCAGCCACAGACAATGGTGGCCATGATAGTGAGTATTCAGTGGGTTGCAAATGAGTGGCAAGGAACTGTCTGGAAAACTCATAATTGTTAATATCAACAGAAATTTGTCTATATCATTCCCATTCGTACTTCAAGTGTCAGTTACTCTGAATCGCTGCAAAACCTTAGACCCTCCACCCATCGCTCTGCATGCAGTTAAGTTGCTTATTGTTTACGCTGCAGGTCCAGGGACACAGGTGTCAACTTGACATTTGTGGGCTGAGCTATGGGCACATCTGTGAAGAATTAGTGGTGACCAAGCCCTGAGCAAGCCTGCAGGACGTTGTCTGACTGATTTGGGAAGGCCCCGCCCACGGCGCATGAGATCATTTTCTTGGGCAGGTGAATAAAATGAAGGGAGCTGACTCAGGAGTTTGGCCCACTCATACTTGGGCAGAGTTGCAGCCTGGCAAATTGGGTTTGTCCCTCTGTCAACAATCTGATATCCTGCCTGGCTAGGGAATGAGGAGGGAGCTCATGACCCAATTTCAACAACCTCAGCAGGGCAACAGGAGACCAACAGAAGAACTGTGGGCTCCTGGTGACCTCACGCATAGACAGATGGTTTTCTGAATTATACCCCCTCCCTTGGACTGAGGGTGTATTCATCCGGTTCTCTAGAGTTATAGAATTAACCAAATGAATATATAAATAGGGAATGTATTGAGTTGGCTCACAGATAGGAGGGCCAAAGTAGTCCAACAATGGCTGCCAGTAGCTGCTCAGTGCAGTAGTCCAATGGGTGATGGATGAAGGCTGGAGGATTCCTGGAAAGTCTTTAGTTTTATTGAAGACTTGGAGGATTGGAGGGCTAGAGTGAAGAAACTGGGTGGCCCGAAGGAAGAGCTATTCCTAGCACAGCTACTGAGCTTCTCTTCTCTTCTGTGGTTCCCTTTTATCTGGTCCACTGTTGGGAGGTTCCTATGGGATCTAGGGCTGGTCTTGTATTATCCAGGTAATCTCTTCAAGTGGTCTCAGTTGATCTTACCAAGTGTGGTCTCAGCTGATCTTAGTGTCAAGGTGACACCCAGAATTAACTATCACAGAGGGCAATAGATTTTTGTCTTGCTTGAAAGTCCTTTCTAGAAACTTAGCTTGTTCAGACCTCTATGACCTCAATAATTGGAAGTAGGCATTCCAAAAATATGCATGGCATCTATTGATGGTTTTGTAATAGACACCAAGCATATCAGACATTGTAGACTGGAGAATTAATAGTATTTTTTATTCTATGGAAAAAGGTAGTCAAGCTTTTTTTCTATTTCATTATTTTACTTTGTGCGTATACATGCATGTGGAGCATGTGTGTATGCATGGCTGTTTGTGTGCGTAGGCACACATATGAGGGGGTACACACGCACATGTATGTGTGTGCATATGGAGACCCAGAGGTGAGGATGGGTGTCTTTACATACTTTTCTCCATTTTTACTATTAAGGCAGGATCTCTTCATTGAACCCAGCCCTCTCCAATTGGCAAAGCTAACGGGTTCAGTGTGCTCTGGGGATTCTCCGCCTCTGTCTCCCAAGTGCTGGGATTATAGGCAGTTTTTACATGGATTCAGGGGATCCAAAGCCTGACCTTCAAGCTTACAGGCCAATCACCCTTCTTCAATGAGCCATCTCCCCAGTCTTGGTCAAACGTTAATTTTAATAATTTTCAGAAAACGAACCATGTGCCAACCAAGCCTGAATGTATATACGATGCAATGAAAAAGATGAGCAATTGATTAATGTGTTAGTGCACTTCACAACTTTGAATAAGGAATGATAGAGGGGAATTGAATTCAGGCAAGAATTAAGTAGCTGCCAAGCAGAAACAGAAAAAAATAAAATCTCTGTTTAGGAAGTCTCTCTGTTTCCATCTAAGTGAAGCCAATAATCCCATAGCTCAGGGCCTCACTGAGCCATTAGATAGAATGATCATGTTTAGCTACTTTGGCGTAGTTCACTTACAAAAATCCAATTGCCTTATTGAGGTTTTCTTTAACTTTGTTTTTTTTTTTTCTTTTTCTACCATGAATATGAATCTTCTCTGACTTTCTAAAAACTATTAAATAATTGAGTATCAGAAGGCTTAAAATCTGTCTAGATTAAATATTTGGCTTTGGGTACTCATATGGAACTTAACAGAAGCAAAAAAAAAAAAAAAAATCTGAAGGGATTACACTTTCAAAGAAACCACAGTGTGGTCAAAACCTGTGAGACTTTGCTGTTGCTTTTTAAAATCTTTAAGTAAGTCCTAAAGCAAATGCCTACTTCTCAAAACACTGCAAGCAGAGTAATAAAAAATGAAACAAAAAATAGAATATGAGATTCATGGATGACAGGGAAGCAAGATGTTTCTCTGCACTCTAGACCATTGAGAGAGAAATAAATTACTGAAGCACACGTGAGGCATTGAATTTTGTTCAGGGAAATGTCAGCACAGGTAACCTTTGGTGGTTGATGGCAAACCCCACCAACAAAACCTTCAGGACTGGACAGATTGCTCTCGAAGGTTTCTGAAAACTTTCATCTAGTTGTTTCAATCCTTTCAGAACAGTTTGCCTTCACTATTTCAACTTGGATGATGGTAGTCATTTCTCATTGTCTAACAACTGGTCCATTTCAAAAATCTGTACACATAAAGTTGTAATGGCTTCTAAAGTTGTATGTGCAGCAGGAGCAAGTAACCATAGTCCTTGGGTTTGATCCAGATCTTAGTATTTGTACATTCTCTTACTTTTTATCCTTGTACGGTCTTAAATGTATTGATTCTAATGGCTCTTTTTCAAAATGGTATCTCTCAAATGATTTCTCCTATTCTCTCTGATTCAAATTTGATTGTGAGTGCTGATTATTTCTTTCTGCTTCCTAACTTTTGTATATTTCCCCCCTCAGCTTCCTGTAATTTTTATGTTGGTTTCTTAATGTAAAAATCTGTATTGGAGCTCTAAGATCCCACTATTTTATCACTAGCATTTACTACAGCAATTTTTTTCTCTGAGCACAAATGGAGTCATACCAAGAAGAGCTTTGTACATTATATTTTCAATTTCACTTTTTAGCCATGTTTCTCTCATTTCTCTTGAGACTTCTTGATGTCGGGTTAACTAGAAAGTCTGGCCATTTATTTTCAAGTTCATTGGCTTTACTGATAGCTCTATTCTACTACTGAGCTTTTCATTTCCGTTATTGTATTTTATATCTAAGACATTCATTGAGTTTTTCTTTGTATCTTTGTTTGCACTTTTTGAAGGGTATACACAGTTATTAGCTGCAATATTTTGATGATGTTTATTGCCAATCCCTGCTAGACCATCTCAAAAACGATGACATTAGAGTTGGCATCTGTCGCCTTTTACCTATGAGGTGAGTATCTTTGCAGTTTGTCCAGGGCATATTTAATAATGTCTAAGAGTCTGTATCTTGCTTAAATCTTACTAAATATTGGGGAACGGTGACATTTGTTTATGTGGTACACAGTCCCCAGATTATGACCTGGCCCTTCTAATGCAGACTGAGATTTCCCTATCCGTCCACTTTTCAAGGCAAAGTAGCACCATTCAGAGCAACAGTCTTCTGAGGACCACCCAGGTGCCTCGTCTTGGGCTGGATATGATGCTGTGCCTGTTCTTGAAGTCTTTGTCAAGTCCGCCACAGCTACAGCTCACAGCTCAGCCCAGGAGAGTAAAGAGACACAGCCGTTCTTCAAACTCTTCTGACTCAGTGATTTCTGTTCTTTCCAGTCACATACAGCTCCTCATCTCTGGGCTCTGTCCTGCAAGCTGGATGATCAGTTCTTCTGGTGTCCCACACACATGCACTTTCATGGCTGCATCCAGGATCAAGTACCAGCAAGAGGCAGAAGAAATACTAGAAGGTTTCTTCCTACCTTCTGGAGATCAACACCATACAGACCATAGCAAACAATCTTCTCTATGCAAGGGTTTGGATTCCAGTGGTTTTATTTCTTGTCACAAGATGACAAGGAGCACCTACGGTTTTCATTTTGGTATCTAACTTTAAGTTTTCTGGAATTAACACACAGTGCCTTAACTATTACAGGTAAGGGAATGATACAGCTAACAAGATAACCCTTCTCATAAGAAGCTCACAACTGTGGGAAACAAGTTAAATACAATAAAAAGTCGGGGTAAAAAAATACAGTGTTGCTTAAAGAGCTGGCAAGTGGGAAATGGAAGTGGAACTCCAGCTATGTGTTTACAAATGGAAAAATGTAAAGGGATGCTAGATATGAAAAAGTTTGAACCATGGAACAGAGGTCTGAAAGGCTAGTTTTCGAAAGAAATAAATTCCCATGAGTTTAATAATTTTAGCATATGAAAAGTTTTCATAATAAGAAAAGTATTTTACAATACATTTTAGTAACAAAGGTTTCATAGGAGGAATACCAAGTTGTGAATGCATACACAATTACATGCTGTCCTTTGGGATTTGAAATGTCCACATATTTTGAAAAATCTCCAACTTTTGAAAGAAGATGCCTGGCCCTGGATAGAACATTCTATCTGTGGTATGTGATTCCTTTCTCTGCAGGCTGTTGCTCCCACCTGCCCTCCAGAATATATCCTGCCACCCCCCTCTCTCACCTGGGAGCTAACTAACTGTAGGAACCTTCAGACGTTTACATACTGAGATGCTGCTTCTCCCAGAAATAATTGCATTCTGGGAAATATCTTTGGTAACTTCTGCTCTGCAGGACTCAGAAAAATAAGGATGAAAACGACAGGTGAGTAGGGAAATATTTGGGGACCAGATTTAGAGGTCTAAGCTCTCAAGGTCTCCTGTCCCGTGCTCTTGCTGTGAAAACTTCCATGCATCTCACTTGGGAGTAAAGGGAAAAAGTCAAATAAGGAAAAACACCAGACTTAATACACGTTGCTTAAAATGTTTCTCTTTTTCCAAATCTTTACTTATTTGAGACAGAGAGAGGCAGGGAAAGAGAGAAGAAGGATGGGGGTATGTATGTGCCATGGAATAGATGTTGTCAGAGGACAAATTTCAGAAGCCTGGGGCTGGAGTAGTGGCTCAGAGGTTAAGCCTCTGCCTCGCAGGCAGAAGGTCCTGAGTTTGGATCCTAGATCCCACGTATAGATGCCAGTAGAAGCGGGGGCGGCCTGAGTTCCGGTCCTGGTAAGGTGGAGCCTGTGTATCCTGGGGCAGAGTAAACAAGGAGGAAGTAGAGGCGTCCATGGTGGTTCCTGAATTCGCTCGTGATTCTACACATACACACATACATACACACACACACACACATACATACACACACGCACACACACGCATACACGTACAATTGAATAAATAATAAAAAAATTAAAATTTTTTTTTCAGAAGCCTGTTCTCCCCTTCTACTACATAAGCATCAAAGATTATAGGTAGCCATTTTACCCACTGAGCCATTTCCCCACCCCTATCTAAGATGTGTCTCAATTCTTCCTACAAAATTCTTTATAGCTTCTTGAATTCGTTGGTCAAGTAATTTTGCTTCCCTATAAGCAGGGGGAGAGGTAAAACAATTTGCATATCATTTTATTCATTCATTAGTCATAACTGCAATGTGTGAATTGTAAGTCAAAGGTGAGAGCATTCTGAAAGAACGAAATAAAAAAGAATGCGTCTAAGTGTTTCTAGCTGCATTTACCATAATAGCATCGATGCCATCAATTAATTTTGCTTATGTAACTGTATCATTCTGAGATGGTGGCTGCAAAATTAAATTTAATTAGGTAAATGTATTTTTAACATTACAGCATATAAAACTCAGGGAAAATTAAATATATACATCTGACCAAATGGAAGACCTTTTTTCCTAAATCTCATTTTTAAAGATCGATTTATTTATTTATTTATTTACTTACTTACTTACTTATTTACTTATTTATTGCATCTGTATCTGAGTGTGTGTGTGTGTGTGTGTGTGTGTGTGTGTGTGTGTGCCTGTGTAATACCACAGGGCACTATGTGTGCCTTTGAAGTCCAGGGATGATTTCAGGAATCACCAGGGCTAAATCCTATTTTCATACCACTTTAAATCCCACATAATAAATGAAAGCATATGCATATGTATGTACCTTAGAAGATATGTTACTGTCTACAAAGCGTAGAGGCTTATACTGATACACTACCAAACCATCATTAAGTTTTCTGTCATAATTTTGATTTATGAAGTCTATAAAGGCGTAAAATTGTACCAAGCAAAATAAAGGGATAGAATTCAACCTTTAGGTGAATCTTGGGTTTGCTGAATCCAAAAAATGATAGGAGACACACACACACACATATATACACATAGACACAGACACACACACATGGACGCACACATACACAAACATAGACACATACACAGACACACACATATATACACATAGACACACACGAACATGCACATACACACAGACACACACACACAGACACATACACACACACACACTACAAATAGAATTTCTCTACATTGACTCAACCTCTCCAGCATTTTAGCCATTGGATCATTCAGATCAACCATATTCACGCGTTGGTCACACTTCATTGCTCTCCCCTGCCCTGCACCCTGTTCCACAAGACCATCAATGAGCTATTTGGAGTCGTGTCCTTAGTCACTACCTTGTACTTGGGAATTTTACCTGTTCTTGCTCACTTCATTGAGTGCTTGCTTGGGATGATTCTGAATCCCTGACTTTGGATCTCTTCTCAGGAGTACTGTTGAACGGAGGTAACATATCGCATCTTTACCCATCTCAACCACTGCCATCTATGCCGTAAACTTGGCTAACTTGTTGCCTTCCCTGGGCTTGGCCCCCAGTGGATCTGGGAGTATCTAAGACCACCTGTGAGTAACACTGCACACTAACAAAATGGCATCAAGTATTCCTTTGACATTTACTGAAAAGTAAGATGGTATGGGCCTGAGAGGTGACTCAGCACACGAAGGCACTTGCCACCAAACCCAACGACATGTGTTGGAAGCCTGAATCCCATGCAGTGCAAAGAGAGACCCAATTCTTTGACCTCCAAAAGCAACACACACAGTTCAGTCAGTAAGTGTAAAAGTATAATAAGGTTTCATCTGGTGAGACAGCTCAATGGGTAAGGAGCCTGCTTACAAACCTGGCAACCTGAGTTCCCCAGAAGCTCATGTGGTGGAAGGAGAGAACTGACTTCTAAAAGTTGTCCTTCGTCCTGCATCAGTTTCTTCCACCTGATTCCTTTGGGTTGTTTAGGAAATTCAGCGCTGCTCCACACAGACCTATGAAGCATGCATACACACCCAGCCGCAAAGTACCACATCTAATCTATGCACTATCCCCTGCCCGTCAGCATTTATTATTTGGATTTGCAATAGAGGAAATGAAAACCAAACCATGTTTGTGGCCTCCTAAAAGTAAATCATCCTGAGGAAATTTACTTTTTTAAAGCAGCAGTGGGCACAGTTTAAATTTACCATGTGCTGGAATATATATTGAACTTGTGCATCTCAGAGGAACTGTGAGCTCTACCCCCTAGCTGCATGGAGAGAAAGAGAGGATTAGGGGCAACCCAGTGGCCTTCAAAGAGGAAGAAAGTTGACATAACCCACATTTTTTATTAGTCCCTCTTCAGTATAATTACATAAGGGAGGAAAGAAAACACAATCAAAAAACCCATCTAAAAGTCTCACAAAGGCCCTCGGTTTATTAGCTTTTCTGTAGCTTGTTTTTGCATTTGCTGTGGAACTGTGTTTGGACCCCAGGCCCACACCATCCTATTTGGTGACCATTAACTGTGATGCTCACGGGCTGAATCACATCCCGTGCTGGAGAGGGTGCACACACTCAGTATAAGAGGATTGTAATTAAACTTCAGTCCACCTTCCTACGGAGAACAATGCAGTAGAGACAAAACTGGCTTCTATGTTTAAATCTGTCAGGAGCACTGGGAGAAGACCGTTAAGCCAGTGACATCTGGGGGTAAATGTGCTGTTTATTAAAAGTGTGAGTGAGCCCAAAGGTGGCCCTAAGGTGGTACGGATGAGCTTCTCTTCAGTGCAGAATGCGAGAATGCCATCCTCTATAACTCGTTTGTGTGTGTGTGTGTGTGTGTGTGTGTGTGTGTGTGTGTGTGTCCAAAGGATACTTGAGTGTGTGTGCCTGTGGAGGCCCAAGAGGTGACATCAGGAATCACTCTACATTGTTCTGCCTCTTATTACTTTGCAATGGCGTTTTCCATGCTCTGTCTACCAGGACTGGAACTATGGGACACCGCCATCTCCACCCAGCATTTTAACATGGGATCTTGGAATCTGAACTCAGGTCCTTCTGCTTGTGAGGCAAAGGCTTTGATCCTGAGACATTTTCCCACAGCCTCACCCTGCCACCTGCACAGATTCTCTGGGGTTTTACACAAGTCCTTCAATGTGCCAGCTCTTTGAATCTGTCTGTGGATTTGAACTTGAATTTATCTATCTTTCCCCATTTTTCCCCATTTACAGGCTTGTTAGATTATACCAAGCTCTCTCGCCTTGTGTTCTCCAAAGCATAGCAGACTCTTCAGGAGAAGAAGAAAAGATTTCCTTCAGCTGCCACAGGAAAATAAGCCACTCGTGGTTGGGAACCTCTGTGCTCAGGCGCCAGCAGAAGGGCAAAGGGAGCGATGCTCTTTCCCACCACACAGAGCTTCTACTCCGCCCTTCTCCCATTCTCTTTCTTCTCCGAGGATTACAACGTCTGTTCAATCCTGCTTTGTTCTTTATTCATAGGTCATGCTAGCCTGGGACACAGTAAATAAATTACACGGTCCTCAGTATGGATAACAGAGTGCTTTGTGCTTACACACTCATACATTCACACATAGACTCATACACATGCACATGTATGCATACATGAATACACACATACTCATGCATGCGCACACAGACCCACACACATGCATGCATACATTTGCATACATATTCATGCATGCACATGCATGCATATATGTGCACACACACTCATGAATGCACACACAAACCCCCACGCATATTTATGCATGCACACACTGATGCAAACACATACACACACATGTACATACACACAGACATACACATACACCTTATTCTGCCCCTACATACAAAGTTCAATGGATCTTCATTATTCCTGCCTATGGAATCCCTAGAATTCCCCTTTTATTCCCCCTAAATCATCCTAACTTCTCAGCTTCTATTAACTTTCGTCCTTTAGCTCAGACATAATTTGCACATATTGCTTAAAAATACTATGCAGAGAACTCATGAATAAGATGTTCTTTTCCTGAAAAAAACTAATGTAGCAAAGGAAAGCTACCCAGAAAATTCTGACACACACTGTAATAAGGACTCTAAAGTGGTGCAAGCAGGAGGGATGGCAAAGTAGGGGCAACTCACCCACACTGGCTGAGGGAGGCAGAGAAGGGGAACAGTATCCAAGAGGGGTCACATATAGCTCTGGTTAATGGTTTAAATCTGGGGGGCCCCAGTTTCTTTGCCCATAAAAATTTTTAAATATTTGACCTGGGTATACTGTGATGTCTAAGTCTCTCTCCCCCCCCACATTTTAATTGGTACCTTCTCTATTTCTACAGTTGTTTATATTATATTGATAAGAAGATCAACGAGTGAAAGGGAGAGAATTGATTGATGAAGATGCTGAGACAGATGGACAAAGGAAACACTTTGTTGAGTTCCTACTGAGTGTAGCAGGAAAAATCTCTCTCTCTCTCTCTCTCTCTCTCTCTCTTACTTCATAATCTCCCAAATAGCTTATGCTTAAGAAAACACTGAAAATTCTATCATTTCTTTTTTTCAAGTGAGAAAACTCAGAAAAGTTGAATATTTTTCCCATGACAATACAGCCAGCAAGTGAATTTTAAAACCACTTCTTTCTAAGCTGGAGTTCCAAGTCTGTGTATCTCTAGGAGCTAGAGAACAGAGCCCAAAGGAGCATTGTAGGTACAACCAAACTTCTTTGAACCCCCCCCCCCATATCACATTTTAAGTTGGCCTGGTTCCCACACACTCCAAGAGACAGAGACAAGAGCAGACATCTCCATCTTTGCCCCTTTGGGGTTGCTCTGGGCTACCTGGGAGGAGGCTCTTTTTGCAAGGATCTTTCTTCTCTCCACTCCGAACCATGGAAAGAAGGGGAGGAAATATATCAACTTAGGAGGCTCATAGGAAAATATTGTTGTGAAATATTGTTCTCTGGATATGGCAGCCTTTAAGGTCTTAATCAGTACAACTATGGTTACCTGCAAGAAACGCTTGATCCCTCATAGATAGGATGGTCACTACACTCCTTGAAATTCCAGCTACTCCCTCCTACACCTCCCTGCCAGTTGTATGGGGTTCTTCTACAACTACATACAGTCTCTGTCACAAGATGCTAGAGCAGACAGAAGATGATTAATCAAAGGATGTATTCCATCTATATAGTTGTCAGCCATGTTGGAATGGGTTTTCAAGACATCTCAAGAAGCTCCACGCCTCTCTGACAGACCAATGAGAACTAATGCTGATGGGGAAGTAAGGAAGATGCTTTCCTCAATGGTGTATCCACTGATCTATGACACTTCCTGAAGCATGGATCATGTCAGGTATATGTCACCAAAGACAAACAAGATGAAACACCGTGGGTTGCGCAAGCGGGATGATTTGAAAATAGGAGTGAGTCTGGCAGGGGAGATGAAGGGTCCTAAGGGGGAAAGGGGGGGGCAGGATGCGAATATTAAAAGAGATGTGACCGTTGACGTTACCAGGATCCTAAGCAACCCATCGCTCACGCACATGTTCCTGTAGGTAAGCCAGATAAACTCGCTGGCTCTCCACACTTGATTTGGGTGGAATCAGTACTCTGGTCTATCACTGGGGTACTTCCATGCGGTGAGCAGGCATTTCCTATTCTTCCCCAGAGCCAGATGCCTTGAGTCACCTTTTCCAATCAGCACTTACACCCTGAGTGTGTGACTGCGGTGAGAAGCGGCAACGGTGGTAGGGTGTTCAACAAGGAGCAGGCATCTGAACTCACTCGATGTGCAAGGGTGCATCCGTTCCAGGTGGAGAAGCAGCAGTACCCAGCAGAGAGCTCAGCGTGTGTGGGTTACGACTGACCCAGAAGGTTCAAATGGGATGGAAGGCAGGGCAGGCAAATGCAGATGGGAGTCCACCCCAATGCTCTCTCTCTTTCCACCCCACTTCTCAGTAATAATTACTTACTAATCTCTCTAGTTTTCATCTCTTGATACTGTGTGTGGCAATATTTTATCATATAAATGGGAGTGCGAAATGAACAGATTTATAACTATTTCACTCTTCCAATTTTTTTCCAAATCCTCTTAAAAGGAAAGGAAAAAAAAAACCCTGATTTCTAAAGTTTAATCTTCACAATTCCTAATATCTAAAATAAAGTAATTTAGATACCAAAGAAAAGGTCAGTCAGGGAGGCAGATACAGAAGTGATGGAGGAGACAGAGCTGGTAGAGGCTGATGTTAGAAAGGGTTATTGTCGGGTGAGTGGCTCAGCTCAGGGGTGGAAAACTTGTCGAGTAGACACTAAGCCCTGGGTTCAGTCCCTAGAATTGAAAAATGAAGCAAAGAGACAAAGTGAAACCAGTCACTGTAAACCCGGCCAAGAAGTAATTAGAAAGAAGACATCGTTAGGAGACAGAACCAAATGCACTTCAGAGACTGTGCATACTGTGTCTCAGAGGGAAAATCTTCCCAGCTGTACATGGGCATAGATGGCCAGGAAGCAGAAGTAGGCTTACTTGACACTAAGGTAATAAAATTATTGAAGCCAAAGAAGGAAAAAGTGAAAATACTTAAAAAAAAAAAAAAAGCAAAGGAATCCAGTTACCTGTGGAGGCAGGAAGCAACCTAGTATCTACATCAAGTGGAGACCCCAGAAGAGTACGGGGCAAGGCTGAAAGAAACGTATCTGGAACTTTGAACATTCCACATTTGAGGGGAGAGAGCAAGCCAAGATTCAAGATGCTCACTAAGCCCAAGGGGCACCCATCCTAAGACACCACAAAATAAAACCAGCCCCAAATCCATCCCTCTTGACTACCTGTTACATATTTCTTGTAGGAGTTAAATGTATCTTGATACCACTTCCAACTCAGTAGTTCACTGTTGGTTTAAAAGTGGGTCGTGATAGTTATACAAAACTATTTCTACATTACGATGGTAAGCATAGATCTATTTGTAAATGTGATGGCAACCATGTAAATGAATCCTTCTAAGCCCAAACTCAAGGCATCACCCAACTGACCTTCTGATGGAGAGGCCAGTAGCTGTATCCTTAGCTCCAGACACAAGGGACCAGGTGACAGGAATTCAGTATGGAAAGGAAAAATAACTTCAAGTGATTATTGTTAAACTATCTTGTTTTTTTTTCAGTTTTACAAGAGTAATATTTAACCATTGGATGTATTATCAGGACTTTCTCTGGACTTTAGATGAGATCCAGTGTTTCAGTTTCAAGAGATTCTGCTCACCAGGATTTGGGGGAGATAAAAATGATAAGAACCAAGGCAAATTCCATCCCCCCCCACCTATATCAGGAGCAGTCACTTCAAGACAAACAGCCAGATGATAAGAATTTAATACACAGGATGTTTACATTCCAAGGCTCAATTTAATTCTAGCAAAAGAATAAAATGATATTACCTTAAGCTGGCAGTGAAATTACTAGCTTGAAAGCCATAATCCAATTTGAAAGTCTTATTTCACTAAAGAAAAAAACAAGAAAAGAAAAAGCAAGGTAATTGTTTGGGGCTGACCTTGACATGTGGGAGAAACATGGGCATGCCTTTGGCACCCAGAGATTAAAGCAAGCGAGAGAGAAGGGGATTTTCAAACATAAAGTAAAAACACCTCACAAAGAGGAAATGTTTGCTTAAGTCCCCAAATGTTTCCTGATATCCTTACCATATCTTCCAATACATTGAGTGCAATTTAGCACCAAAGCAAAGGAAAATATTTACTCATAGTTTGATTTTATTTTTTACATTCTTCCAACTACTCACTGTGATGATGTCTACTTCCACACGATCTGCACAAAAGTTGGTCTGTCAGCATTTCCCCTCGAAAGGGGAAAGATTTCCAGAAGTACTACTTCTTCCAGAGAGATTATTGGGGGTCAATTATACATGGGAAAAGGGGTGTTTCTTTACTCAGTGATTTCCCCACTGTTAAGTGGATAAACCATTGTGGTATATCTATCTACACCCCAGCAAGTGCTCAGGCACCTGTTGGTACAGACATCTCAGATGAAACCCAGTGGGGCACACATGCAGAAAGATGTGAACATAGAAAGAAGGGACTGCCTGGAAAGGATGAAGTGGGAAAGGAGGGGAGTAAGCGGTGAAAACACATGAATTTATTGTATTTACATATGGAACTGTCAAAGAATGAAATAAAGTAAAAATATTGAATTTCAATTAATCCTGGTTGTTTTGATTAATCTTGATTGCCATTTTGATTGGGATTAAGTAGAAGCACAGCCCTGGTGGTAGGTGAGGGAACATTTTGGAAGGATTAGGGCAACACCTTCCAGCAGCAGCAGCCCAGGTATGAAAAGGTCTGAGGGAAAGGCAGAACTGTTTGCTAGCCTACCCACCTTTCCTCCTTCTTCCCCTACTATCAGAAGCCACCATCCTTGACCTTCCAAAGCCAGCAATTCTCCAGGGATCCGCCACCCCTTCAGCCACAGATTGGGACTCCCCAGGCATCCAGTCTCCCAGACTGAATAGCTACCGGGCTCTGGGATTCTGAAGGGGGTAGGCCACCCGTTGTTTGATTACCTGCCCATAGGCAAACCAGCCAATAAACCATCTTTACAATCCATATGCCTGGCTTTGCTTCTGTTCCTCTGGAGAACGATGACAGTAGCTATAGTCAGTATCAAGAGCAGAAAGCAGATTAGCAAAAGTACCACCAATACCTCCAAACATTCCCTTTGGCATCCCTGGTCACACAAGGATTTTTCTAAATGGCAGCAAACAATTTTATTTACTTTCCACTGTCTCTGTCTACTTATTTACTTCCCACTGTCTGTGAAAGCTATTAATATTTCAGGCATGAGTTGGCCGATTTCACATGAAGTGTAAAAGCCATCATATGGCCAATACTTAAAGCGAGTTGTCAAATAAAGATAGAAACACAACTAAAAAATGATTTAATATCAATGCTAGGCCAGACATAGTGGTATATAACTTTAGCTGTCTTTGGTGGACATCACAACAGGACTTTGAAAAGTGACATACAGAGAAAGGAATGGTGGAGTCCACTAACTTCATAATTAGGAGCTTTTTTCTTGATGTAGATATTCATATTAAGGTGGAGTCATTTCCTCACTTTTGCCCTAGCTATGCCAAGGAGATGAATTTATGGATGAAAATAATTAAAAAAGACTTTTGCATCAATTACCACAGCATTCAGCAAGGACCCACCCTGTCTTAACCATCCTGGAAAGCAAAATTTTCAAGAGGTATCCAAAAAGCTCTAACTTACTAACATGTTGTTTAAAATTCATTTTGTAGAATGGAGGATGTATTTTATCAGATTCACGACGATTTCCATGGTGATATAGCCTTTCTGGTCAACTAGTAAAATAAATTTAACACATAATGTAACAGAATTGCAGAATGTCAATACTATGCAGCCAAAGGATTCTTTGGAATATGCAGCTACTTTTTCAAGACATGGGAGGAAGGTACCCTGAGTTTGCTGCCCAGCAGAATAGGGAATTTACTTCCCAGTCCAACCACACTTTCCTGGAGGTTACCAGAGACCTTCGACTTCAAGCAAGTGGAAGCTGAGGAAGAAGACAGGAAAGTCACTAAGAATGGAAGTCCCCTGGGGGCATGGTGCTGTGGAAACACTCTGGTAACCATTTGTCCAACATCTTTGTATTCTCCTGCCAGCCCAAGCATAGGGAAACCTGTAAGACATCTAATGCCATCACTTCTTTGTTAATAACTGAATATTAACCATTTCAGAAAGGTACAGATTTCATTATTATTTTCCATGTATGTACTTGGACCGCATGGCTCTACGATCCTTTCTAATCCTCCTCCCCACCCCCAACGGCCTCTCTTCCCCTTCACATTCTTAACAGTCTCCTTTGACTTTTGGGTCCTGTCTCTATGAAATTCTACATAGGAACAGATTCGTGGGACACTGGTCTTTGTGAGTCTGGCTTAGTTCATTTAACATCATAGTGATCCCCAAAATTATGCTCATTTTCCTGTGCATGGTACAACTGCTCTCCTTTCATAATTGACTAATTCTCCATATGTGTAATGCATGTCCTTTACCCACATGCCCAGGGTGGGCACCTAGACTGGTTCTGTAACCTTGGCTCCTGTGAACAGAGCTGCCTACAGACGGAATCACAGCCGCAATCTCTTTAGGTTCTAGTTTGGGTTCGGGGGGAGTCTACTCAGAATGAACCACTTCTCACTGCATCTGCCCACCTGGCTAACTTCTCCTACAACAAATTCACAAGATGTCTTTCTTCCCTTCTTGCTGATAGTTTTCTGAGAAAGTTCATTTTAACTGCAGCTCCCAGAGAGGAGGTGCTGTGATGTAGGTGTGGCCCGTGCGCCCTCCCCACACCCCCAAGTGCTTTGGTATTGGAAGGCTTGTGCAGCAAGATATTAGAAACTGATGGAACCTTGCGGAGATGAGGCCAAGTGGGCGATCCTTAGCTCACTGGGCATTCTGCACTCGATCCTTTGGTGCTTCTCATAGTGAGGCATCCTCAAGAGGCATGAGCCTGGTCCTGTCCATTCCTCATCCCTGTCCTGTCACAAAGTGGCCACTGCTCTGGGACACACTAAGGCCCGCACTATCGTCACCATGCTGTGAAGGCAAGAGCTGAGCTGTGGATGCCAGGGCCTTGCTGCTGAAATATCAAACTGTAGGCAAGGTAAACCTTTTCACTTTATTACACTAGCCGCTTCTGGCATGTTCCTGCAGCAATGCAAAGCTGACTGCGATAGGAAGCCAAGAAAGTGTCCTTTTAAGAGCCCTCAGATTTTTCCCCTCTTGTGTAGTTTCAGCTGCCAACTTACAGCAAGCTTTGGTTGCCAATCATCCATCTGTGAGTGACAGAGCAGATGTTTTTGATTATTGATAGTCTTATTATCATCAAAGACTACATATTTTTAATATTTTATTTGTTTAAAAAAAAAGAAGAGAGAAACTATTCATGCATGTCACGGTATGTGGGTGGAGGTCAGAGGGCAACTTTCAGAAATCAATGCTTCCAGTACAGGGGCTCCAGGGGTCGAACTCAGGTCCCCAGATTTGTGAGTAGGATCCTTGCCTGCACATCGCACAGGTCCCGTGACTATATATATTAATATATATATAATACACACACACATATATATGTGTAATGAATCTAAGGCTAAGTATGCAATTCTGTTTCCAATGCCTTCTTTTAGAAAAGTGGAAGACATGTGAGATGCATAGATATAATGCATGTAATGTAATATGCTTAGTTTGTCAGTGCAAGTATGGCTCATATGTCTCATTGACAATGCTTATAAAGTGCTGAGGAATAAGTCTGTACAGAAATGATATGCCATCGCATATCAGGGTCTCCCCGAGCTGTCCAGGCTGGGCTCTCCAATGCACCTACTGCCTCGACAGACAAAATGTGTAGCAGTAGCTTTTTGCTCCCTACATCCAAGTGCAGGTCTTGTTGGGCTATGAATGCTGCAGGTTGTGGACAAGTCAAAGAGTTAAGCAGAGCTTAGCAGATTGCCGAGCGTGGGAAGCAGTGGCGATCTTTCTCAGGGATCCCTAGCTAGAGAAGATCATTACAAAAGACTACGGAGCCCTTGACCTCAAAGCTCAAGGTTGTATGTCCCCCGCGTCTGCTGCTCCTTGTGCTTAGTCACTACAGTTAGTAGGAAGGACGATTTCAAACGAGGGGAGCTGTTTATTCAATCTGCTCATGCTTCCTGATTACCGAACACAGCACGTCCTCCTTTTTACCAAAGTAACTGCTCAAAAGTGAGATGGTCACCAGGGAAGCCCACCAAACATAAAGCAGCTCTGTCAACAGAATTCACTTGCTGAGCTTGCATTTACTGACTGAATGCATGCGCACGCAGGATATGCAATGGCAGTGAGACCAGCAAGCATGCAGTACGCACATGGTAAGCACACAGTAAGTACATGGTAAGCATACAATTGGCATGTAGTAAGCATGCGGTAAGCAGACAGTAAGCATGCAGTAAGCACATAGGAAGCACATAGGAAGCATGCAGTAAATACACAGTAAGCATGCAATAAGCACATGGTAACATATAGTAAGCACATAGGAAGCACATAGTAACCACGCAGTAAATACACAGTAAGCATGCAATAAGCACATGGTAAACATAGTAAGCATATGGTAAACATATAGTAAGCATATGGTAAGCACATAGTAAACACATGGTAAGCACATGATAAACACACAATACATACATGGTAAGCACACAGTAAGCATATGATAAGCATGCAGTAAAAATGTGGCAAGCATGCAATAAGCATACCAGCATACCATAAGCATATAGTAAGTATGCAGTAAGCATGTGACAAACATGGCAAACACACAGAAAGCATATGGTAAACATGCAGTACGCATGCAGCAAGCATATCCCAAGCATGCAGTAAATATTCAATAAGCACACAGTAAACATGCAGTAAGCATGCTAGAAAATGCTGTAAGCATGCAGTAACCACGAAATAAGCGTGCAGCCCTTCTACGGCTTAGAGTCAGCTAGGAGAAAGGAAAGAACAACCAAGGAGACCACCAAGAATGCTGATAGCAAGATGAGGAGGAAGCGGGTATTCACTGCCACAGGAAGTGGCTCTGTTGACAGTGGCAGACAGGGGCATTAGAATCAAAAGGAACAAGGCCTGTGAAGCCCTGGGGAGAAACGCATTTCAGAACAAAAGAGAAAGAAAGAGACAAACAGCGAGTGAAAAAGATCAACGGCCAGAACCTGCTTTGCATGTGCATAAGCCAGAAAGGAAGCTGGTGTGGCGCCCCCTGCTGGGCACAGAGCGCTGGGGCATGAGCCAGGCTGGACCATCAGACGTCCTGGGCTTTGGCCTTTTAATCTGCACTGCACAGGACAGTCAGGAAAGGACTGAAAGGAAAACCAAGATTTTTTTGAAATCTGACTTTACAAAAGACCAATCTAAGCATAGATATCTCTATCTATGGGCCTGACCAAAAGCAAGAGGGGGTAGGAGAGACCCAAAGGTATAGAAATTGACTGAAATGAAATCAGAATGAATTCTAGTTTTATTGCTTATCTCAGAAATGAATGAAGGTGAAGCTTCAGCCAGGCAGGTCTGGTACTCAGGAAGCTGAGACAGGAGAGTCACGAGTTGCAGGGCAGCCTGGATATGGATCTACACAGGCATTCCCATGAAAATGAACCACTTAAATCAGCAATTGAGAAAGGGATTTGTACAAAATATAACCAATAGCATTTTTATTTAAAATACTAACTTTGCAAAGCTATTTTTCATGTATATTGCTACAGTTCGCCTGAATGGTTGCTGATAAATGGCCACTGAATGGCTTAAGGGAGCAAGGAATTTACTTTCTTACTGAAGCCCAGCTTGACGGGAGAGCACGCACCAACATCAGGGCTGAGGGAACTGGCCACGCCATCTCTACATAACGGCTGAGAGAGGGACAATCCTTACTTGCCACACCAGCATGTCTAGCCAAGTATATACAAGAATGCCAACTTTCTCAATCAACTCTCTGTATTTTATTCATCTGTTCAGGGCCTAGTCCCACCCACCATACGCTGGGCCTTCCCCATCAGCTAGACAAATCTATTGCAGGCTTGCTCTGGGCTTAACCCAACCACTAATTCTCCACAAATGTGCCCAGAGCTCAAACCCTCAACAGTCAAGCTGACATCTATGCCTAATCATGACATATATAAACTATGAGGTTTTGAAATCATTTATCTATAGAGCATTGCCAATTGCAGACCTGCACAATTTAAAACAATATACAACTTATACTTTATATTTTTTTTAGAGTGACATTTCTAAAAACTGAAAACAACTGTATTGATGGCAAAGACATGACTTTAGAGAACACTGAATGGGAAATTTGATAACAGGACATAGCAAACTTGATACTAATTCACAGCATCCAAGCCCAGCAGTGCCAAAAGAACTTTCCATTTCAGATGTAACTAATTGGCATGTCCCAAACATGTAATCTTTAGTTTTTCATAACAAAGGTAAGATCTTGGGCTGAGGACATGGCTCAGTAGTTAAAGCACTTGCCACCAAAGTGATAGGACCAGAGTTTAGCTCCCCAAAAAACATATAAAATGCCACTTGGGTGTAGTGGCCTTTCTGTCTCCAGAGGCAGAGACTGGGAATCCACGGAGGAAGTTGACTGGCCTGAATAGCTTTATTGATGAGCTCTTATTAAAAGAATGAGGTGGAAAAGTGATCAAGGATGATTCCCAATATCAACCTCGGACCTCTACATGCACACATGCATGTAATGTACCTGCACTCTTATATACAACTGCATTCACACACACGTGGGAACACATATAAACTATGAGATCATTTCCACTAGGAAATCTGAGAGAAGCTTCCAGAACATTGCCAACATCCTCGTATACAATGTAACTTACAGTTAACAAGCCCAGAGAGGACCAGATGTAAGTGGCTTTGGTCTGAAAGCCACTCAAACAAATACCCAACCTCATCTCCCATGGTATAGAATTATTAAAATAATGAAGGATGGGGAAATCTCCGTTTGCTGCGACCTTCGTGTAAAGCAGAGAGGATAAATAGCAGCTACCCAGAATTTATAAACGTCCAACCTGCTTTCCAGTTCTGAACCATCAAGGCAACAGAAAGCAATTACAAAATGTTCCTCTAAACCTAGCAGCCTCATGGAGCTGACAGTGTTTACATATCTGGCATCAGACATTTGATGGACTTGCAACTAAAAACTGAATGTTTTACCTCAAGATAATTAAGCAAAAGAAGTTAACTCTGACTCTTCTATGTGATTTTGCTGTTTGTCGGACATAGCTATGCCAGGAGAAAAAAATCTAATTGTATAAAAAACAAGCAAAGCAGAGTGTACATGAAAGAAAATAAATAATTACTCTGGCTTCCTGGTTTCCTCATTTTTGACATGCATTTTTCTGACACTGTGGCAGGATCTGTCATTTCTGCAGGAGCCTTTCTGGCCTTCTTATCCAGCTGCTTAGGTTAGTGTTTTTCCATTGTTGCTTAATGATCTCAGCAAATATTTATTAGGTGCTAATTTCATACCCATTAGTGTTTTTTGAGTTGGAGCTAAAAAGCAAATAAAACCTAATTGCTACCCTCAAGCAGTGTAGGTAGGATTTAGTCAGGGTAGATGGGCGTGTAAAATAATGTGAAATATCTGAAACTTTACAAGATGGTTGGTAAAATCCTTGTTCACAATCTCTCTCTGCTTGGGGCACACACTTCAACTGGTTTTTCCAAATGAAGGCAGAGTCGACCTCTGAGGGAGTGAGACGATCCTTCAATTTCAAAGAAATTCTGGATCTTTCCAGCGATGTCTTCCCAGAAGAATCCTCTGTGACAGTCTCTATGCGTTTCTCCTGCCTGTTTTCATGGTAAGAGTCATGCCGTCCTCCTGTGGTCCTGGGTTGCATGTGAGCTGTGTCCCCCACAGGCTCATGGATTTGCCTCCTTAGCTGGTGTTGATGTTTGGGAAAGTGGTGCCCGTTTGAGAGGCGGAGCCTTGCTGCAGGAAGGGAAGCCAGAGTGGGTGGGCCTTGAGGGTTGCTAGCCCATCCCTTCCTCTTTCTCTTGCCTTGCATTCTCTGGTGGCTGCGGTGACCTGAACCAGCCTCTTGCTTCTGCCTCCACCCATGCCTTCCACCATGTGATTCGCACCACAATGGACTCTCTCCCCTGTAGAATCATAAGCCAAATAAAACTTTCTTTCTCCCCTGAATTGTGTGAGTCTGAGCAGTGCCTCATAGCAAGAAATGACTCTCACAGTCATTTCCCACCACTTATGGGAGAATACCTTATGCATACAGAGAACGCATCATTCACTGCCATCCATCAAACACATTGCACCATCTCCCTTCCCAGCATGGCTGACATACACATCGCACCATCCTCCCTTCCCAGCATGGCTGACATACACATCGCACCATCCTCCCTTCCCAGCATGGCTGACATACACATCGCACCATCCTCCCTTCCCAGCATGGCTGACATACACATCGCACCATCCTTCCTTCCCAGCATGGCTGACATCTCTTGATGGAATCCACCCCTAGAGACCCCAATCCCAAAAGCCCCTAACAAACACCACCTCTCCTCCTTCTACTGGGCACTCATCCACTCTACTCTACTTTCCAGCGCTTCCTTAGCTACATGATACCAAAATGGCTTCTGAGAATTTCTTTGGAATGACATGCCTCTTGCCAGATGCAGCAAATGGTCCATCAAAGAGCAAAAGCTGCTTCCATTCAAGAAGTCCATCCAGCAAACTTCCTTAAAAAGATACAACATTTATATAAAACCAAACTGTTTTCAGAGCCAGCATGCAGAGAAACAGAAGCGACCACCCATCATCTTGGACAGAACAAGACTTCCAGTCCAAGCTTCATTACATCTGTCTGTTACTAGGCAGTGTGAAGTATATAAGCTTGTCTCAAAAGCAATAAATTATTGTTGAAATAATTTAAAGTGGTCTTCAGTGTTTTCCTCTTACTTCCTGTTTCACGGGGCCTCTGAAACAGAGTGTGTTCTCTCTTCGCTATCTGTAAGCTCCTGATTTATGGACCTTCCTTTTTCTTTGAAATTTACTGACTGTGACTCGTGCCTCAAGACATAAATTTTCAAAAACTCAAACCTAAAGAAAAGTGTTATGGGATGCACCTCTCTGAGCCCATGGCATTGAGCTCAATTAATATCAGGTCTCTGTTTTGCTGCTAAGTGTTATGAAATAGTGCATGCTTCAATGAGAGGTTATTGCAGAAATACTACAACATCATGGTGGACTTTGGATTAAACAATATAGGTAGACTATGCTACCTGAAAGAATTTTGTGTAAGTTACTTTTCTTGTTGCCATAGTAAAACGCGTGACTACAGCAACTGACAGGAGAGTTTACTTTGGTTCTCACTTTGAGAAACCAGTCTGGGCAGCAGGAATGTAAGACAGCTGGGCACATTGCACAGATGATCAGGTGGTGGGTACTGAGCTTGCTTTCTCTTCTTCACTGGTCCAGCTCTTAGCCTGTGGGATGCCGTCACCCACATTCAGGTTGGGACTTCTTATTGTACTCAACCAATCTATGCAGTCCCAAACATTTAAGCCCAAAGGTGGGTTTATAGATAATTCTAGATCCTATCAAGTTGTCAATCAGAAGCAACAAAACAAAACAAAATAAATCAGCTAACCAAAGTCTTCCTTATCCCCAGTCAAAACCAAAACCAAAACCAAGCACATAAAACCCCTGGTGAGGGGCTGGAGAGGTGGCGCAGGGGTTAAGCCTCCGCCTTGCAGGCGGAAGGTCCTGAGTTCAGATCCCAGATCCCACGTATAGACGCCAGGCGGAAGCGGGGCGGGGGGGGGGGGGGGGGGACGACTGTGCTTCTGGTCCTGGTAGGGCGGAGCTTGTGAATCCCGGGGCAGAAGGAGGTGGAGGTGTCCATGGTGGTTCGCGAATTCGTCCGTGGTTCTACACAGACACACACACACACACAGACACACACACACGCGCGCGCACATACACACGCACATGCGCACAGTTGAATAAAAAAAAAAAAAACCCTGGTGAGGAGTGAGGTGAATAAGGCTGAGTTTGGAAGATCAGGACATTCAGTGGTCTCCCAGGAAGACAGGAAAGGATTTGAGGCAACACAGAATGGTTTATCAGAACTGAAATTCACATGTGCAGCTGAAATTCTCAAAGCCTACCATCCAGACGAGTGAGAAGAGGCAAAACAAAACAAAGACCATCAAGTAGTAAATTGCCCTTCTCCAGCATCTCATGAAAAAGAATGACTCTTCTTATACAGAGCTAAATTTGACTATTTCCATGCTATTGATAAACCTCCTACGTAGGCGAGAAAATCAAATGGAAAGGAAATAGACTTGAAGGTAGAAGGGAGAGGAAGAAAACAAATGCTCGATCAAGCAGACAAACAAATAACCCACGATAATGCAGAACTGCAACAAGATAAACATGTGAATGCAACAACACATTAGCTTTGATCACAATGTTAAACACTATGTTCAAGGAAATTGCTAGTTAATAGTAAGGGAATGTGGTGTGATAAATTTCAGACGAAGCAGGCTGAGGCCAAAAGTCTTTGTCATGAATGAGGAGATTTAAAGGAGTATTTAATGTGGAATCTTCCCATTCTAAAATAGGCAGGCACTTAGTATTTCTCTAAATAGTCAACGTCAGATATGATAGAAGGAAAATCATAATCATTTGTGGAAATCTGCATTTCTTTGAGTAACCAAAGCTTCAGAAAAAGGCAGAAAGGTGTGTGTGTGCATATGCAGACAGATATATATAATTAAAGATTCTAACAGTTGAAAGTTAGTATATGAGTCTACTTAAGCTGCCACTTAAAAATTCCATAAATGGAGAGGCTTGAATGTGAGAACATTAACCACAGTTCTGTAGGCTATGACCATTTCTGTACTGCATATGGTTTATTTTAATATAGTAAATACTTAAAACCAAATGCTAAATGTATCAATAATTGCACATTAAAGGAGGAGGGAGGAAACTGGTGTATCTATTAAGTTTGTATGAGTGGAGATAATAAAAAATGTTTAAAAAAATTAAAAAATTAAAAAATAATAATTGCACATTAAATTGTTTAACTATTTTTAAACAGATCAAGCATCTTGAGAAGGGATTGAGAAAGAGGGTCTAGCAAGGGGAATTTCACTCTTGGCTTTGAGTTGTCATCCCCTAGATACATGTACATATGTATGACTCTCCTCTGTGCACAGGTGAGCAAGAGAAAGAGATCGTTCTTTTCTTCTCCCAAGGACGCCTGTCAGTTAAGAGCTCTGACTTTAGGTTCACCTCCTGCAGAGCCTGCTTCCAAACACACGCGTTAGGAATTCAGTTAATAAACTTGGGTGGGAAGGATGGCAGGGATAGAATCTTGAACCCAGAATGAAAGACAAGTAGTGGAGAGATGGCTCAGAGGTTAAGCCTCTGACTAGAAAGTAAAAAGACCTGAGTTCGGATTTCAAGTCCCACGAAAAAAATCTCCTGGCAGAAACAGTAGATGCCTGAACTTCCTGCGCTGGTGGGCAGAGCCTGGGAAATCCCAGTGGGAAGCAAAAAGAAGGTAGAAGCCATCCGGGATGATACCAGAAGTCACCCTTACAGTGCTCTCTGATACACACACACATAATCAAAAAAAGATATAAATAAAACATTATCCGCACAACACAAGAAAGTCATTAAGATTGCCAAGGCCTTCTCAGCCAAGGCCCGGGGTCCTCACAGTGCTGTGCAGTCACATTCGCTACCCAGAGTTCAAGCGTGGGAAGCTGCCCGGCTCCCCAGCTCATCCGCAGTGAAGACACAACCCCAACAATTCAGGGAGCTGGGGTTAGTGCCTACCCCTGCCGGCTGCAGTGGGTCGCCAGCGCAGGACAGTGGTAGCTCTGGGACTGAAGCAGCTGCTCACGCCAGGGCCACAGGAAAAGCTGAGCGAGGAAGACGTCTTTCTAACACTCCACCTTCATCCACCTGGGCAAGGAAGAGACCCGCGCACGTCGGGCCGGGTCTCTGCTACAGGTGTGCTCAAAGATCTGCCTTGCCCAGCCATTCCTCGCCGCGTGTCTGGAGCCGACTTCTCGATTGTCACCAACTGGCCACAGAAGCCAACGAATAATAATAGCAAAAGTGAAGATTTTTTTTATGCACTGCTTTAATTCTGGGGTTCTTTCCGAAGTGTTGGCGATCCAAAGCCGGGGCGCCACCGATGCTAGGCAAGCTCCACCACTCAGTAACCTTCTCTGCCTCTCCCCTAAATTATTTATTTTTAAAGTTAAGTAAGGTGTTGCTCATTACTAAATGCTCGTGAGTGAAAAGGAAATGAGAAGCGTTTGAACTTGAAAGAGGACAAAGCATGTGATATGCGTCTCTCCTAAGGGTCTCTGCTAAGAAGAATGGGTGAAAAGGAAAACAGAACAACAGACGTTATATAAACAGGACAGAGACAGCTGAAATCTGCATAACCTTATGACTAGAGAACTAATAAAAACATAACAAGCATGACAGAACCCTGCCTAACTTTTAAAGAGTGCTTATTTGCGAATAAATCGTTTCTATGTACAGATAGTTTGTTTTTAATGTGTTGACTATTTAAAGACAAATGCTAAAAGTAATGTTGATGCACATTAAAATCTTTAAATAGTTTTAAATATTTAAGCACAATGATTTGAAATAGTGAAATGACATAAAATGTAATAAAGAGGGAGGAAAGCAATGCGGAAGGCGCTGAACCGCAAGGAAGGTGAGATGCACAGAGTGACAACACACATGAGCAGCTACAGTGGGAAGCACCGGACGAAGGAGGCTGAGCAGAAGGCCTGGTGACTAGCAGCTTCTCCACCACAGCTGGCAGAGGTCAGCAGCTCTGAGCCACACTTTATTCTAACCCACGATCTGCCTCCTTGTGATGACACCGATAGATAAAATATTAGCATGCTGGGTTTTTTTAAATGTATGAACCAAAACAACACGTGTGCTTATGCTGTCATCTTTTCCCATGCTTGGATCTCACTCGAATTCATGCTTGTTACAGAAACACAGGTTGTACTAGAAGAATTCTTACCATACACAAAATGCAAAATTAATAGACTTTCATGAATCACAATAGGAAACATGCTGAGAAAGTCACTGTGAAACCTAATATTTTGCCAAATAAACAAAAGAAAGAAAGAAGGAAAGAGAGAGAGAGAGAAAGAGACAGGAAAAGGAAGGAAGGAAAGAAGAAAGGAAGAAGGGAGAGAAAGAGAAAAAGAGAAAGAGAAAGAGAGAAATAAAGTTTGGTTAGGAGATGACCTTTGATACCAATCAGGATGGTGCAGGAAAAGCAAAACTGAAAATAAGAACAAACCACAATTCAGAACACCAACGACCCTAAATTAATCACCTGGAACCAGACCAGCCAAATCTCTCCCCATTCTAAAGCTCAGGTAACCTTGCGGAAGAGGGGACGGCAAAGTTGTAAGAGCCTAAAGATGGGGAGGACCAACGATATGCAAGATACTCCACACGAGTTAGGACTGCAGTAGCCATAATCGGACTTTGCATGACCTGCACGTGACTGATATGTCAACGACCCCCCAAAGTCTAGCATGGATCACAGGCACTAGGACCCTTAGAGGCAAGGGATTAATAGTCATAATAGTGTTCCCATACTAAAGGGGAGCCCAAGAAAGAGCTTTGGGCAATGCCACTGAGTCCTTACACCTCACTAGAGTGGAGGACTCAGAGGGAGGTTTGGCATTCACACAGAAGGATGCTCCAGGGGATGAGACGGGAGGAAGGGGGAGGCACTAAGAGAAGGGAGGGAGGGGGTGAAAGGAAGGGGAAAAGGGGGGAGGGTGCAAGGGGGACTGGGGAGGGGGGAGGGAGGGGATCAGGGTACCTATTAAGCTTTATGATTGGGAAAAAATAAATAAATACAATAATAATAATAATAACAATAATAAAGAAGTCTACCTAGGGCTTGAAGGAGGTGCCCACGAGAGGATATTTCAAACCAGGGAGAAAATGAAGCACCCGTTAGACTGCCAAACCAGAGCCGATCGGGTTGTCAGGCCGTCGGGTTGCCAGGCCGAGCAGGAAGCAGTGTCCCGAGAACAGCTACAGCGATATTTATGAATGAGTGGCAGATAGAGCTGGAGCTGTGCTGTGAACATAAAGAACAAGGCACTAGAGGCTGGTGAGGCGCCTGCTCAGAACTGGTGACCCAAGATTTCTCACAGTTGTCCTCTAGCCTCCAACCATGTGCTGTGTATGACATCATGTGTGTACCTCTCTCTCTCTCTCTCTCAAATAAATAAAAAGTATATTTTTTAAAAAATATAGAGCACTGGATTTGTATCAGGAAGGCTGCAAGCTAGAAGCAGCAAACCTATAGGATATAGGAAGCCTGGGCTGGCAGGCAGGGTGGGCGCGGGGGTGGGGAGGGGGCTGCAGGTGGAGGAGTAGCAAGTGAGGAAGAAAAGAAGAGGTGGCGGGAAGGAGGATTCAGGAGCTGGTGGAGGACCTATCGAGGGTGCTTATGGAAGCAGGTGCTGGATTTGCATTGAATGGAGGCCAGTCTGGTGCTAAGGAAGGAGGCTGGGTGACAACTCCACTGAGTCAGCCCCTCAGGGGCCACACACAGGGTCTGTCTGGGACCAAGGACAGGAGGCAGGGGACAGCCATCTTGGCTGAGGCAGTAGCACTAGCCCATGTTGTTGTTAAGACCTGGCCATGCCATTCCTCTTCCATTCAACAACCGGAGAAGTAAAAGCAGCCAAACATGGGGGAAAGGTTGATCCTCATGGGCCTGAAACTTTGGAAGAACAGCACAGGCCAAACTGTGACTAGAAAGGCACATTCTGCGGGAGTCTAGCTTTGAGGTACTCTGCACGCACAAAGGAAACTCCCGTCCCTTCTAATGCCCCTTAAGATCCTTCTAGCAGGCAAAGAGAAATATTTATGAGGCCAAGTGCTTCTAGATGGTAGCGTAAGTCTAGAAATGGAGAGCATAAATCAAAGACTATCACAGTATCATCCTGGGAAGCTAGACTAAGAAAAATAAATCCCAACAACACGGGGAAAAAAGAAGGCAAATTCAAAGGATTGAAAATACAATAAATAAATCAATACATCAAAAACACTGATTCTTGGAAAGACAACTGAAGAAATAGAGTTCTGTCAGAATCCATCAAAGAAAAGTATTGAAGACCCATAAAAATTTGGGATTGACAAGGAAGACAGAGATAGAATGATGAAAGAGGTATACAAATAAAATAATGCTCTAAATAAATTTAAGGCAGTGCATTTGAGAACTGAGACAAGGAGAATATTTTTTTAAAAAAATATAACTTGCCAAAAGTAATTTAAGATGAAAGAGAAAATTACTAAAATATCTATGGTTATTAAAGAAACATCCTCAATAAATAAAAATCTAACCCGTACAAGCCCGAAGAAAAACAGGAAAATCGCCAATCCAAATTGTTCTACTGGAAATTTATAGCAGCCTTTAAAGAAGAAGAAGAAAGACATCTGAGCTCATTTTGTAAAGTCAATAAAAGTTACAGTCGGTATCAGAAAAGAATCTTATTAGAAACAATTAGAAGCTAACTTTACTTTGATATGTAGAGTGAGGAAGACAAGACAGGTCTGATTTCTATGCAAAGACTATCCGCAGTGATAACTGAAATCCAGTCCAGGTGAACTTCATTTCAGTACCATGCTGAGCGAGGAAACTACTAAACGTACCAACTGTATTAATTAAGGACACACGTGAGAAAGGGGGACCATGGCTTCTCAGCTCCTACCTAGTCCCTCAGAGATGTGCTTCACAAGTTTTGTTTTAAAAGCGCAGCAGAGGGACAACCAACCCCACAGCCCAGAGAAGCCCTTTCCATTCGTGAGTCCAGAAAGGACAGGGGCCGTGCTAGTATTCCTGAGTCTGTATGCTAAAACTCCTTTCTCTACTAAAATACCACTTGGTGCTTCCGCCATTGTTTGTAATGAATTTTGAGGCTCACAAGAGGTTTAACCACCCTGTACTGCAAATATATTTTTTTTTCATAAAAGTCTGTGACCTATTTAAAAAATAAGAAATGATCAAGTTGGGCATACTCTAGAAAATATAAGATGACACAGCAGTAAAAGCTTTTATGGTGAAAGGCATAATATTAAGAGAAAAAAGAAAATCATTTAGTACATGCAGAAACAATCACTTTTTTTTATTTACCTAGTTATACAAGCTCAAGGAGAAGGTATCCTCATCTCCCTCCTTCCCTTTCCCCTCTCCCCTCCCTTCCCCTTTCTATCCCTCTATCCATCCTCTCTTTCCCTTTCTTCCCTCTTTCCCCTCTACCCTCCCTCCTTCCTCTCTCTTATGTTTCCCACCTGCTCCCTCCCACCCTCCTGTCCATCAGCTTATACGGGCCCCAGAATTTCCTCCGAATCGTCTACTCTAGTGGGGATTCAGGGTGCTTGTGGCAGGCTCCTTGTGCTGCCTGCTAATATGGGTACTCCCCTATAACTGTCTAACCCCTTCTCTCTAAGGATCCTACTACCTGAAGCCCTCTCCCCTGAGATCCTCTACAGTCTATGGAGGCAAGTTGACATGTCAGCCATTGTGAAGGTGAGGTAAGGTCAAATCACATTGCAGCAAGTTCCTGGCTGCCACAGCCCAGTCTTGAATGGAGTGTCTTGTCCAGCAGTGGACCTCCCCATCTTTAAGCTCTTAGAATCTTGCCGCCTCCCCTCTTCCGCAAGGCTCCTGAACTTTAGGATGGGGAAAGATTTGGCTGGTCTGGTTCTGGGTGAGCAAAAATCACATTCTTGTAAAATCAATTTCGGTTTAACTCATGGGGAGAAAAAGATTTAGCAATGTAGAATAGGAGTAAATTTCCTTCATTCCATAGCAGTGAATAATACATACATCACATGTTGGTTAATCAAGTACAGATGTTCAGCTCCTTTCCCAATGCCTCCTTCATTACACCAAGAACAGCTCAGTACTCACTTCTTTGGCCTCTCTGGAAAGAACATTGCCTGAATGGCTGGACTGGTAGCAGTCATTTTTGGAGAATGAGGAAATGGGTTAAGTGTGGTTTTATTCCATATGACAAACACTAGACTCTTGTTAAGCTATCGGTCACCTGCAATGCATTCCTAAGAGATGCAAATTATCAAGCTAAACCATTGATGATTGCTGTAATTAGCTCTGAACTTCCATCAACATCACTGTTAAAAATTAAAATTATAACCAGGCCGTCTGCCACTACTACTTCTATTTAACTTCATGCGAGTGGGTCTGTCAGTCCACTCTGATAAGAAATAAAGTATAAGAAATTTTGAAGGGAAAGGTAGGAATTTATTCATCATGCAAAAACTGCAACACTTGTGAAATACTGAAGAAATACACAGGCAAATTATTGCCATTTATAAGAGAGTTCATCAAGAGTATTGGGTAAAAAAAATTAAGAAATGAAACAACAGGAAATGTGACTATTTACCAGTAATAATTAGACTTTCTATTCCACCTCCACTAGTTAGAGTTTAAGAAAACATTTATTAATTTTTATTATTCCTTTAGAATTTCATACATAAATACAATGAATTTATGTTATTTTTCACTTCTTATCACGCAACCCCATAACCACTCCTTGGACCAGTCTCTTTCCTACTCTCCTGTCTTTTTGCATGCGTGGTCCACTGAGCTTCATCTGCGCAGCCTTGGATGGCATGGGCCCTGGGTACTTGTGAAACAAAGATGATCTATCAGTGGGGTTACCTTCCAGGAAAACACCCTCCTTCCCCCATTCATTAATCCTCAATAGTCTCTCAGGGAAGCGTAGAGTCTCTTGAGATCTTTTCTCTTCCACAGTGTTGCAGTTCACCTGCATGGTTGCTGATAAATCACCAAGAAACGACTTAAGGGGAAAAAGGATTTATTTTTTTATGATATTCCAGTTACAGTTCATAGTCCAGCTTGACAAGAGAGCATGCACCAACACCAGGAATGAGGGAACTGGCCACACCATCTTGATACAATGGCTGAGAGAGGGACGATCCTTACTTACCAGACCAGCATGTCTGGCCAAGTGTATGCAAGGATGCCAACTTTCTCAACCAGCTTTTTGTATTTTATTCCAGGACCTAGTCCCACCCACCATGGGCTGGGCCTTCTCCATCAGCTAGACAATCTCCTGCAGGTTTGCTCTGGGCTTAACTACTAATTCTCTATAAATGTGCCCAGAGCTCAAACCCTCAACTGTCAAGTTGACACTTGTGCCTAACTCTGACACACAGTGACATGTTGACTGGCCAAATCTTATGCAGGTCTTGCAGAAATAGATGAAAATGTAATAATTCTTAGCAGCAGCAGAAACTCATACATTCTTACTGCCCCCTCTTCCATGACGTTCCCTGAGCCTTGGGGTGAGAGTTGATTTAGATGTCCTGCTTAGAACTAAGCACTTCATGGTCACTCTTTGTCTGCATTTTGGCCAGTTGTGTTCTCTGAGTTGAATATCTTCCAAGACAATTCAAGACTATTTCTCAAATGCTGCCACAAGAAAACTGAGAAAATCACATTCAAAACATCACAATAGATACTTCAACTGAGATACTGTAAACTGCGTAGTATAAAACTATCCCCCAAAAGTTGCTATTAGTATATAGCATATATATGCGAGAATATCCTTAAATTTGCAATTACTAAAATAATGGAAAACCTAATCTTCAAAGATGACTGTGATGTTTTGAATGTGATTTGCCCTCCATGGGCTCATGTATTTGAATCCTTAGCTGGTATTAATGTGTGGGAAGGTTTAAGAGCTGGAGCCTTTCTGGAGGAAGGCAGCTCAGAGGTTGGGATGAGGGGGGAATGTGATTTGGAGCCAGCCCTACTTCCTCTTAGTTTGCTCTTGTTCTTTCTGCCTCCAGATGGCTATAGTGACCAGAACAAGCCTATAGCTCTGCCCTTTGCTATATGTTTCCTGTCATGCAATTCTCCCCCTGGAACTGTAATCCAAATAAATCTCCCTTTCTGTGTACAGGTGTGTGTGTGCGTGTGTGTGTGTGCATGTGTGTGTGTGTGTGTGTGTGTATACACATGTGCATGTGTGTATATTGAAATACATATTTCAATACAATGACAGACATAAGCCGACAAGTACCATGGTCCCCTGAAATGAAAAATCTGGACCATGGTGGGACAATGAAGGTCTCAAGCCAGGTGCAGTGATGGTGTTGACAGAAAAGTATCATGTGATTTACGGCTCTGACATACTTGGTAGCTGCAAAGTTGAGTTTCGAAGCTACAGAACTGTGCACAAGAAAGTGCTTCAGGGATCTTCCACACAAGATAGCATGTGGCTAAAAGCTAAAACATGTATGCATATACTTATGAAAGGTTGTGGAGAATTAAGTGTCTGGAATAAACTGTAACCAGTTGGAGTGGACAGTAGAGGTCCCCAGAGCAGTCACCCGGGACCAGGACCCTCTACTTGAGTAGAGGAGATGCTTGTTCTTGGAGTGAATGCCGATCATCAGCAATTCTATCAGACTTTTAAGACAACCTTGAGAAGAGCAAATAGACTTATGATAACTGAACTGTTGTCAAGAAAGAACCTGAACCATCGTTAGCTGAAGATTTCGTAAAAATACAAATGCAAAATAAAACCATAACATTGAGCAGTCAACCAAAAATAATAAGAATAAGATACTGATGCCCAGCATGTTGGTCTCCTAAAGTCTCAGAAACTAAAACCAGAAAGTAAGCTTGTGAACTGACAAGAGCCTCAATCCTGTTCAAAAAATGGCATCAAATTAGGGTTGAAATGCAATATTTTCCTCAGGCTCTAGAACAAGAAAAGGTATTACCTCTCACCATTATATTTGTGTGTGTGTGTGTGTGTGTGTGTGTGTGTGTGTGTGTGTGTGTGTCGTGTGCAAAAAGAAGATACTAGAATGTGTGTGCCTATGGAGGCCCAATGGTAACAATGGTGACTTCAGGAATCCTCCGGATTGCTCTACCTCCTTATTGTTTAGCTCAGAGATTTCCCAGGATCCACCTTTCAGGCTCTAGTTACAGGCTGCTGCCATATTAACCTAGCATTTTTTTACATGGAATCTTAGGATTTGAACTCAGGCTCTTTTGTTTGCAAGGTAAAGACCTTAACCACTGAGTCATCTCTCCAGCCTTCTCGCTATTCTGTTGAACAAAGTCATGCATTCTAGAAAAGATGCAATGAGTGTGTCTTTATTTACAGGAGACATGATCGGGTATCTAATAAATTCCATTTAATGTTCCTAAAAATTATTCAAATGTTTATATATTTAACAAAGCTATAGACAGGAAAGACACTATATGGGGCATGGGAAGATAGCTCAATGTTTAAAGTGCCCGTTTATGTAAGAATGGGGACCAAGGGTCAGATTAGTAGCTCATAAAAGCCAGGCAGGCATGGTAACCCAAAGCAAAGCAGGCCAGTCGGAATAGCTGAATAGGAAGCCTCAGATTCAGCAAGAGACATTTCCTCAGTAAAAAATATGAAGAGTAACTGATAAGCTCCTTGAAGTCAATTTTTAACTTCTATATAGACATGCACACACACACACACACACACACACTCATGCATATACCACCCTCATAACCCACACACATACAAAAAAGTCAATATATATATATATCAATTTTGCTCTCTTTCTAGCCAAAATTGGAACTTGAAACTTGAAAATATGTGTAAGAGCATACAAGCTCATAAACTATTTAAGGTTGTATTTAGAAGAGATATGCAAGAGATTCATAAGAAATCAAAGAAAACAACTAAATGTAGAGATTAACATGTTCTGTAAATTGGAGGTCTTTTTTTTTTTTTTTCTTTATTTTGGGTGTGCCTTTTTTTTTTTTTTTTTTTTTGAGACAGGTTCTTACTGTATTCCCATGTCTCTCTTTCTCTTTTCGTACTGAGAATTGAAGCCAGGGCCTTATGCTTTACCACCAAAATACAGTTCCAACCCATGGCAAATCTTTTTCTTCACTTGTTTTGTTGTTTTGAAGCAGGGTCTTTTTAAATTTTTTTTATTTATTTATTCAATTGTGGACGTGTGTGTGTGTGTGCATGTGTGTGTATGTGTGTGTAGAACCACGGACGAATTTGGGAACCACCATGGACGCCTCCACCTCCTCCTTGTTTACTCTGCCCGGGAATTCACAGGCTCCGCCCTACTAGGGCCAGAAACGCAGGCCGCCCCTGCGTGGGGTCTAGGATCTGTAAATTGGATCTGTCTTAATTGTGTTAATATGTTGTTCTCTCCAAATTAATCTGTAGATTTAAATAGTATCCATGAAAATCTCAAGTGATTTTTTTTGAGGGGGAGAAAGTTTTACAAGTTTATCCTAATTTTTTGAAAAGAAACAAATGACATAGAAAAGTCCAAACTAGTTTGGAAAAGAAAAGAAGTTGGAAGATTTTATGTTACCTGAATTTAAACTTTTCTATAGCATTAGGGTAATCAGGATGGTGTGAAATTGGCATTTTGATAGACACACAGAAT
The DNA here is from genome assembly GCA_023101885.1 of Typhlomys cinereus. Lineage (NCBI taxonomy): Eukaryota > Metazoa > Chordata > Mammalia > Rodentia > Platacanthomyidae > Typhlomys > Typhlomys cinereus. Next base: position 8,467,330 of record JALPQD010000049.1, read on the forward strand.
TATAAAAAATAATGGAAAGTCCAGAAATAAACCTACCCATATGCAGTTAATTAATTTTTGACAAAGGGTGTGAAAATGGTTCATGCAGAAATGCAGAAAGAATTGTCATTTCAACAATGGGTCTGAGAAACTGATCTTTATGAAAAACAATGAATGCTAACCCTTGTCCCATATGGCCACAAAAATTAACTTGAAATGGTCCCCAGACAGGCTGCAGCCTTGACAAGCTGTGAGACACGGGGTGTTTTTCTTATTGCTGTGATGAAATATCTCATAGAAAGCAACTTATAAAGGAAGCATTTGGTTTGGCTCCTAGTTTTAGGGTCTCATCCACCACGGCGGGAAAGATTCAACAGTAAGCAGAAGGCATCTGGCCACAGTGAGCAGAGAGAGAGATGAATACTAATGTTCGGGCCTCTTCTTACGTTTGTGGTGCAATCCACATTTTAAGGCGGGTCCTCCTACCTCAGTTAACCTGATCTAGAAACCTTCTGCCCAGAGCTTGTCTCAAAAGGGAGCCACAATTCTATCAAGATGATGATCAATATTAACCATGGGCGCAGGAAAGAAAGGAACAGATCCAGGATTGAATCGTGGGTTTCTGGGAACTTAATGGCAGAGTGCTACCTTGCATAGATTAGGTCCCAGCGTGAGGACAAGAATGTTCTCTGGCTGGCTGGAATGCACCTGGTCACCAACTGACGTCAAAGTCTCTGAGGACGTCACTACAGTCAGGAGCCAGAAACAAGGCGCCTCGGAGCGCTCTCTACAGCTTTGCATTTATCGTAAAACTTCAGGAGTAAAGTGTCACACTAAACCTCAGGTGCTTGTTACAACTGGGACATTAATAAAGTCCAAAAATGCAGCCGCCAGGGGCAGCTCTGCACAGACCTTTGTGAGCATGGCACAAGGACACAAGAAGCCCCCCCCCCCATGTCAGATTGAGACCGAGTAGACCAAACTTTCAAATTTAAAATTTTTTTTATTATTATTATTTATTCAACTGTGCGTGTGTCTGTGTGTCTGTGTGTGTGTGTGTGTGTGTGTGTGTGTGTGTGTGTGTAGAACCACGGACGATTTTGTGGACCACCATGGACGCCTCCATCTCCTTCTGCCCCGGGATTTACAGGCTCCGCCCTACCAGGACCAGAAGCGCAGGCCATCCCCGCTTCCGCCTGGCGTCTATACGTGGGATCTGGGATCCGAACTCAGGACCTTCCCCTTGCAAGGCGGAGGCTTAACCCCTGAGCCACCTCTCCAGCCCCAAACTTTCAAATTTAGAACTATGAAACTGCTAGGAAACCGGAAAACCACCAAATAACGTGTTTTCTAGATGAAAGTGTGGCATGACATATTTGCAACTTTGACAAAAGTAAAGACATTCTTGGTGAGAGTCTGTGGCTAAAGCAAGTAGTGGAAAGAGCGCAGATATACAAAGCAGGAAATGGAAGTTAACATTGTTTAAGACTTAATAAAATTAAGAACAGGGCTGGAGAGAGAGCGCAACAGGTAAGGTGGCTGCTCACAAGCCTGGAGACCTGAGTTTGATACCCAGAAGCCCACTTGTTGGAAAGAGTCATACCATAGTTGTCCCCAAATCTCTACTTCATGCACCATGGCATGCATGTTCTCTCTCTCTCTCTCTCTCATTAATAAGTTAATAATGATGTTAAGAAGTCATTTCCAACGTCTTTCACAAAAAGCTCAAGGCTTACCATGGGCTTGGGGGAAAATATTTATAACATACACATCTCACAAAGCATTTTTGCCTAGAATGTTAAGGGCTCGTAGAACACAAAAATAAAACAAGCGGCCACATTTTTAAATAACAGATAAGGTTTGCAAGAGTGTCACAAAACAACATCAACACCCAGCTGATGAACACAGGAGGAGGTGACTGATGTCTCCAGAGATCAGAAAAATGCAGATTAAGCCCACAATTGAATACCAATACCCAGAGGTAGAGATGGCTACACGTCACCTCTGACAACGCCACCTGCTGTTATTCAGAGCATCTAACGCCACAGTATTTTGTACGTGGAATGAAAAATGGGAGAGCCACTTAGAGAAGACAACTGGCAGTTTCTTAAAATGTTTGGCACTATATTAACCCCAACTATTTTACCATTAGGTAGCTTGCATCCAAACAATGACAATGTGGCCTCATCGAGAGAAAGAAAGAAAGAAAGAAAGAAAGAAAGAAAGAAAGAAGAAAGAGAAAGAAAGAAAGGAAGGAAGGAAGGAAGGAAGGAAGGAAGGAAGGAAGGAAGGAAGAAGGAAGGAAGGAAGGAAGAAAGGAAAGAAAGAAAGAAAGAAAGAAAGAAAGAAAGAAAGAAAGAAAGAAAGAAAGAAAGAAAGAAAGAAAGAAAGAAAGAAAGAAAGAAAGAAAGAAAATACTTCCATCTACATTTCCACATCCAAAGGTAAAGACTGGGAATCAATCCACATAGCAAGCAGGTTTGCTAGACTAGTCCTGTCTGTGAACTTTGGGTTTGATTACAGAGATCTCGTCTTAAAAAGAATAAGATTGAAAAGCAATGGTGGTTGATTCTCTGTATCAGCCTGGGCTTCTGCATGTGTACACACATGCATGCACATATACATACATGTACACACACACATATACACCTACCTACATGTGCCCCCACACATGCATCCACTCATGCACACATGCATATAGCACCAACCATATCAAATGCAAAATGTATTTTTTATCTTGACTGGTGTCAATTTATGTAAATCTAAAACTCATAAAGTCATATGTAAGTAATATACATAGTTTTTCTGTTATTGGCTATACCTCATTACAATTGTCTGAAAATAAAGAAATGTCCAGGGCATTGAGTATGTAGCCGAGTAAAGCAGTAACCCAGCATGCACGAAGACCTAGGTTCAATCTCCACTACCATAAGAAAAGGAAAATCTTTCAACTGCCACAAACAAGAGATTATATATCTAGCAATAAAATAGGCAATAAAATGGCCTCAAGGAAATTTGTCTCATGTAATGCCACGTACAGTATATTTTCCTATTGCACTAAAGGCCAGAATATGAAAGATAAGTATTTAAAACATTTAGGAGATCATCTTAATGATAGTTATGTTGCAAAGTTTTTGTTCAAACAAGGCAAAAATTACAAGCCATAGGAGAAAAGAATTTGATGCGTATGACATTAACATAAAAAACACCCAACTGAGCATCACTCCAGGAGCCTGTGAGCCCAGCACACTTGGGAGGCTGAGGCAGGAGGATTGTGAGTTCAAGGCCTTCTTGGACCATAGAGTGAGACCCTGTGTCCAAAAACGACTAATGAACTTAAATAACTGTTCATCAACGGTTGCATGTTTTTTAAGTGACATTTCAGGTATCTGCTCTTGTGTAAGGAAACCGTAAAATTAAGTGTTTAGGAGTAATGATCACCGCAAGGGCTCATGGGGCTGCAGGCTGGAGTAGCCTGGCCTGGGATACCCCCACGTAAACATGCCAGTGGGAAACAGAAATGGAATGCTTTTACCCCTGTTGGCAGAGGCGTTTGTGGTCACTTACGTGGTGGGATCTCTGGCAAGGTTGGTGAGGGCTGCATCAGCTGGGTTGGTGACATGGCTGGGCTGCTCCATCCTTCCATTTGGTGTCCTGGCATCTGCCTCCTGTCCATGTGGTCCGTTGAATTCATAGCAAAATTACAACATGTCTGTTCCACCTACCATCAGCCTGGGTCATGCAATGTGCACGTGTATCTCTCACGTGTGGTAAGGTGTGGGTTATCTTCCTCCGAGACTGAAGAGCGGAAAGAAACCAGAGACGTGTACCTGCTGTGATCGAATGTGATTTGTCCCTCACAAGCTCATGTGTTTGGATCCTTAGTTGATGTTTGGGAAGTTTGTGGCACCTTTGGGAGGTGAGGCCTTGCTGGAAGAAGACATGTCACAGGGGCTTTGAAGGTGTTAGTCCGTCCTGAGTCCATGAGAAGTCTGCTCTTGTCTGTCACTAGCTCTCTCAGCCTCCGAAACCCGAGCCGCCTCCAGCTTCTGCTGTCAATCATGCCTTTCCCACCGTGATGGCCTGCTGCAGTTCACCTGCATGGTTGCTGATAAAATCCCCATCAAACAGATCAAGGGAACAAGGGGTTTACTTTCTCTTCTGTTCCTGGCTACAGTTGTTTGTCCAGCTTGGCAGGAGAGCTCACACCAACACCAAAGGGCAGAGGGAACTGGCCACACCATATCCACATAATAGCTGAGGGAGGGACTGTCCTTACTTGCCAGACCAGCATGTCTGGCCAAGTGTGCACAAGGATGACAACTTTCTCGACCACCTCTCTGTGTTTTATTCACCTGTCCAGGGCCTAGTCCCACCCACCATAGACTGAGCCTTCCCCATCAACTAGATAATCTCCTACAGGTTCACGCTGGGCTTAACTACTAATTATCTACAAATGTGCCCAGAGTTTGAACATTCAACCATCAAGTTGACACCTGTACCTAACTATGGCATGGACCATTCCTTCCATTTGGAATGATAAGCCAAATAAATCTCCTTTTCTCCCCTTAAGCTCCTTGAATCTGAGTGGTGTCTCACAGCAGCGGAAAAAGTAACTGTCACATTATCCAATGGGAGTTCAGGTCACCAGGCACAAAACCTGTATCTTTCTGGTCTTCTTGTGACAAAGGCTTCACTTCTGGTGCATTATAGTAAGTAATCCAAGTGGCGGGTCCAGCGCAGACAGCAAACAGAAGACACACAACAGAAACACCTGTCTGCAGCGGTAATTGGTGATAACCACAGTAAAAGGAAGATTCTTTTATCTCAAAACTTTTATTACTCAGAATACCCACAAACCAACAAGGAAAAGATAATCTAATGAAAAAGGATGCTTGAATAATTCCTGAACTTCAAATGCTCTGACAATTAGAGAAAAGTCAAATGAAAACTTGTATATTACACACCATTAAGGCTGACAAAGAATAAAATCTCTTGCCACTGTTACTGACAGTGGTGAGCAAAAGGAATCCTTGCAAATTGCTGGTAAAAAGCATAAATTGATATAAGAAATTTTGAAGTTCAATTTTCCAACACTTTGCAAGCACTGAAGAGACATGGCTTCCAAATTGCGATTTCTCTGTTACATATTAAAATCTAGAAGCAACTTATGTGATGCACAAGCACAGAAATAAGCACAAACTGACGATTTCAGTAGCTTTGTTCAAAATAACAAAAGAAATCTTGGAAACAATGTCTTCTGAAACAAGAATAAACAAAGAAGGGGTAAAGTCATGCATTTGAATATTATGAAGCAATAAAAATAAATGACATAGAGCTAAACATATCAGTATAGGGGAAACAATCAAAAGCAATGTTGGTTAAAGAACTAAGCTGCCAGAATGTTCCCAGGGTATTATATTAAAACGTGCAAAGTGATATTGTATGTTATTTGGGGAAGTACACCTATGTGATACAGCTATGAAAATAGAAAGCTAAACATCAAATTTAATATAGAAGTGTTAGCTTGAACAATAAAATCACAGAAGATCTTCATGTGCATTGAAGCACTTTCTTTGTTAAGCTGTGTAATAGACACGAGGAAGAACTGCGCAATTTTTTATAGTTTTATAAGCATGAAGTATATCACAAATAAATAAATAGGCAAAATAAATAGTGTAAGAACATCCAGCCAGGTAAAAGAAAGAAAGAACGGAGCATTATGGCCATAACAATGCTTACTTCTAACTTCTTAGAGCTTAGGGAGAAAAAGCCTGAGAAGCAAGGACAGAAGTCTTTCAGGAATAAATGAAGAAAAATATAAGTCAGTATCTCCGCCTTTGCACAGTCTTTGCAGTAACCAGTCAGAAGCACTTCTCAACAAAGAGCAATGAACAGCTTGGCAAGGGGCCCTTTTACTTCTAGATGTCTGTAAATTCACATATCTGCTATGTTCTCCTCTGATGCAGATGAGTTTGTAGGGAAACTGGGCGCAGCCTATTCCATCTACCACCTGCGGGATTGACAGCAACATCCATGTCTGTGTCACATGTGTGAGGACATGCGCCATCTTCTCGCTAAGGTGTAGAGCTGGAATAGGAGATCATTTCTCCGCAAGTAGTGGCCGGGCAGGAAGCAGGAATCCACTAAGGCCGTTCCCCTCAAGGGATGCTTCACACAGAAGGAAACAACGAAAGCTGGGACTGGAAAGACAGCTTAGTCAGCAGCGAGCTGCTGGGCAAGCTTGAGAACCTGAGCAGAAATCTCAGCCCTGGGGAGGTGGAGATAGTGGATCTTGGCAGCAGCTCATCAGCCAGCCTCGCCAGATTGGGGGGTTCCGGACCAGTGAGAGCATATCTCAAAAACAAAGGTGGATGATGACCTGAGCAACAACGTCTGACCCAACATGTGTGTATCGAATACATACACATGTGTGTATATGTGTGCACATGCAAACACATGTGTGCACATGCATATGCATATATGCACACACCTACACACATGTTCACACAAACACATGCACACATACATATACGTGTGTACACATACATTCACACACACAATAATGTAGCAGTATCTCCAAACTCTAGATCTTACATGCATGTGCACACACATACACACATATGCACACACACAAAACGTGGATGCACACATGCACATGCACATGCACACAGGTCTGCCAAAGTGATGTAGCAATATCTCCAAACTCTGGACCTCACATTATGTGTACATACACACACACACACACACACACACACAAACACAAGTCGGCTATGATAATGAAGGATTAATTCCAAAGCAAATGAAGACTATGCCCCAAGTCAAGTATGTTTCTGCATCATTTTTTCAAAATATTTTCTTCATGTACAGCAAATATAAAAAGAAATACATAATTAAGAAGGGGAATTTCATCTACATTAAGGTGATTAATTGTAGTTCCTTTTCTGCTAGTCTCCCACATACATAGACATCATAGTTACAACATAGAAAAAAATCTGGTAGTAAAGCCATATGTATTTAAAAAAAGCATTCTTGTGGAGCAGCAAGATGGCTTGGTAGGTAAAGATGATGTGTGCAAACCTGGTTGCCCGAGTTTGATCCCAGAGCCTATATGGTGGAAGGAGAGAACTGACTTCTGAAGTCGTCCTTTGACCTCCACCCATGCTCTATAGCATGTATCTCTATCTCTCTCTCTCTCTCTCTCTCTCGCTCTCTCTCACTCTCTCTCGCTTTCTTGCTCATTCATTCTCTCTCTCGCTCATTCTCTCTCTCTCAATATATTTGCTGATATTTGGGGGATTTTATTTTTTCTTCTTTTATAGTTTCATATATGAATATGGTGAACTTATGATATTTTCACACCTGTATCCCCAATCCCATCCCCTCCTGTTCCCATGACAACCTTCTTCTTCCCTGCCCCTCTCCCTCCTGTTTTCCCATCTTTTCCCACTGGGTTTCATCCGTGTTGCCTGTGGTGGCCTGCGCCTGAGCCCTTGCTGGAGGTGGATCCTGTATCAGTGGGTGGACCACTGAGGAAAGCATCTTCCTTCCGAGATCTACCCAGCATTAAACCTCATCCATCTTTCAGAGAGGCATGGGGCCTGTTGAGACCTTTCCCTTTCCACGGTGAAATGTTATCAATCAAATATGTAAGGAGGAAGGAAAGCGAAGCAATTTGTGCTCTTCCATGACTTCTGACATGTGACCTCCTGAAGCTCATGTGAGAAGATAGTTATCAGAATTTACACGTCACTCTCCCTGAAATAGCGAAGGAAAGAAGCAATCTGATAAGCAACCTAAAGCACTCACTCTGTTCATGCTCAAGACAGAGCTCGGCTGAGCAAGTGCCCACAGGTACCTCCTTCTTCTGCAGCAGGAGCAAGACCTCCCCGCCACCGGGTGGTCCATCAGCTCCTGCCATTGTGGTACTGACCTGATCCCTCCCTTCCCCCTCACTGTCTCCTTGTTAGAGCGGGAACCTCTGAATCCAGCCTCCTCTAGTGTTCTCCACATGACATCATGTCTTGCCCTTGGCATCACTCAGCAAAGGTCTGAACACTAAACTTTGGGTGGAATGCGTGCTGGATACACATCTCCATAAATAACCCAATGGGAACTTAGGGGGAGAAAAAAAACAGAGAAAATTACACACACACACACACACACACACACACACACTCCCTTTCCAACAGTGAGTTAGCACTTTATGTTTTCATTTTCCTCTTCCAGCTTTCATATCATAACCAGAGGTAGTAGTCCCCTGATAGGAATGGCAGTTGCCCTCCCACCTTTCCATACTATGGTGCCTGAAACATACTTGAGACTCAGCTGGGGGAAGATGCTGGCAGACAAGCTCACTTGAGCACATATCTTAGCAACAGAGCGACTACTTCATTCAAGCTGCATTAAAATTTCATCGTAAGTAATCGTTGATATCATCTTCATAATATGCCTGGATGCTTGTCACAGTATGGAGAGATCTGTGTAAGAGCGTTTCATCTCGAAAAGTGGAATAAGGGTTCCGCTGAAATACATGTTGTACAAAAAGGAATGACAGCTGTTATTAAGGAGCTGAAACACCCGTACTTAGACAATAAGCAGCAAATGTATCTCTCTAGATAAATGAGGTTCTTCGCAGGTATGACGCACCTAACTCAGAAATAATGGTTTATTTTGGGTTCAGGCGCATCACGAGGCTTATTTTAGAGGCTGCATCTGTCAGAACAAAACTGATGTGATGCAGAAATTCAAAGGATACCAAAAAGGAACTCTAGGTGCACCTAGAATGTGGAGAAACAAAGAGAACAGAAAACTACAGCTTGCATTTCCTTGGTGGTGGAAGGGAGATAGAGGAGAATATACAACTTCAAAGAGAGTCAAAGAATTTAAATCATGCATGTACGTTGCTCTAATAAAATCCTGGCTGAGACCAAAGGACAACTGAGAATTTCCAATAATTCATGGATTCTATCGTGTGCCTTAATTACTGGATTCTGAGACGAATGTTTTGAAGATGGGAATCATTGATTCCACACTCAAATTTCAAAGTCACTTTCTTTTGTATTTTAACAACAACAACAAGCAGCCAGAATGCAGAATACAGATGACCCTAAAAATTGCTCAGTTAGAATCAGGCCAACCAAATCTTTTCCCATCCTAAGGCTCAGGGAATCTTGCAGGAGAGGGAAAAAGATTGTAAGAGCCTAAAGGTGGGGAGGCCCACTGCTGAACAAGACATTCCACTCAAGACAGGGCTACTGCATCTAAGAATTTACTGCAGTGAGACTTATCCTCACCAGACCTGCACTGCGGCTGACATATCAACATTCCCCTATAGACTAGCAAGAAACTCAGGAGAAATAATTACATGCAGGGGGAACCTTTGGGATAGGGCTAGACAGGTGAAAGGGAGTGCACTGTCAGTGGGTCTAACCAAGGAATGGCCACTTAATCTGCCACAGAGACCTACTAATGCTGGGCCCACAAGCAAACAGGCAGGAGGGTGGGAGGAAGAGGGATGGATTGGTGAAGGGAGGAGAGGGTGGGAAGAAGGAGAGGATGACAGAAGATGGGAGAGAAAATGGGAGGAAGGGGGGGAAGAACAACCAGTCATGGTTGTAAAACTAGAAAAATAAAAAAAATTAAAAATTAAAAAAACCCTCATCTTTAAAAAAAGTTAAAGGAAATGAAGGAAATCCCTTTGTTGCAATTTCTTTTAATCCGACTCATTTATCACCCATTACTCATTTTTCATCTTCATGAAGAAACTGAATTTTAATTCCATGCTTGTAAGTGAAACAGTTGATTCCCAGTTCATAACAATGACCAATTTCCTTTTGTGTGTGTGAAACCATCAAGGTAAGACTTCTTTTGAGAATACATTTCTTTTTCACATTGACACAGAAAAGTATTATATAGTAAATAAATATTTAGGATTTCTGCATTTTAGGGGCACACATGAGTCCCAGTTGGGGGGTCTGGTGCCCATCTGCAAACTCTTTACAGAGCCACTCTTTCCATTGCTTTACCAAGCTGCGGTACAGACAGCTCCTCACAACTTCACAATCCATGGATTCGACCAACCAAGAGTCAACAATAGCTTTCTTTACTTCTTTCTGTATGGAGCATGTGCAGTTTTTTTTCCTACAGTCATAGAGAATTACTTAGGGAAACAATTGTATGCAACATTTGTATAGCAAATGCATTATATCACATGTTATAAGCAACTTAGAGATGAATTAAAGTATATGAGTGAATGAGTATGTTGGATAAAAACTATGCTGACTTACATTGAAGACTCAAATGTCCACAGATTTGGGTACCTATGGTGACCCTAGAGCAGATCTTCTGTGGGTCCAAAGGGGTGACTGCACGGAGTGGGTGGAAGACATTTGCATTAATAAATAATAAAATAATAAATAATAAAAGCAAAACATGAAATAGGGGTTGGGGAGATGGCTCAGGGGTGAAGTCTTTGCCTCACAAGCAAAAGGACTGAGTTCAGCTTCCTAGATCCCAGGTAAATATGTTGGGAAGAGATTATGGCTCTGAAAAGTGCAGCCTGGGAAAACCAAGAACAAAACAAGAAGTAGAGCAATCGGGAGAGTCTCTCCCTTGGGCCTCCACGGGGCACATACATTCAAGTGCCCTCTTGTACACATGCCTGCACACATGTACACCCACTCATGTGCAAAATAAATAAGTAGAAATATTTTATGATTGTAACAATTGTTGCAGCACAGACTAGCAAGAACTTCCCTTTCCATGTTGAATGTTTATCAGAGCTTTCTGAGGTGGGTTTTCATTGCAATGACAAAGAAAGCTTCCACAAGCGTCCATATGAATATCAACTGCTATATTGTCAAAAAGCAACAAGAGCTCATGTTTTCTTCACATTTAACCTCCAAAATATCTCTAATGTCTCTAATCCTAGAGACAAGGAACCACCCACCTACTGCAGAGACTATGCAAGAAAATAACAACATACGGTGAAATGTATTTCTATCCAACCTCAAGAATGATTATTAAGGCACTGAACAAGCATCTTTGTGTTAACGTGCATGTATTCTTCCTGGAGGCTTCTCACATGGACAAACTGAAAATATGGCTCAAATCATGCATGGGAAGTTGGTCTCTGTTTTTAATGCATTTCTTTTTCTTCTCTGAATAAAAGCGAGGCAAAAATCTCTTGTACAAAAATCTACATCCAAGCCTTCTTTTCCTCTATTTAAAAACCATTCAGGGTCTACCGTAAAAGGGTACCCTACACCCAGTGCCTTCTAACACACACACACACACACACACACACACACACACACGCAAAATAAATAAAGTAATAAAATAAAATAAAAATAAAAGGGCACCCTAGAAATCCAGTGTACATTCTGGAGCAAGCCCATTTCTATTTAGAGCCTTCTAAAATAATTGACAATTGGCATCAATAGTCAGAAAGCAGTTGATTATGAATGAGACAAAGTGTGATTCTAAAAGACTTTCTATAGTAATGTAAATGGAGGTAGACACAAGCAAACAAGGAAATGGCAACCCTCAAGTCCCCAAATCTGAATGGATATAAATATTATTGATATTGTGTGAGGGTGATATTAATATGAATTGGTCAATATTTTTATAATGTTATTATTCAATCAAATGTTTCCAAATTATTTTCATTTAAACAAATACTCAATAAAATGATCAATATTTCTATCTTGCTCAGTATTCATAAATCGGTTAATTTTGCACCATGACGTCTTCAAAAGTGAGGAAGCCGGTGCTGTAAGTTAGTATCTTCTGTGGCCGTGACCCTCGTGTGGAGACCTCGGGGCAGCAGCCTCGCAGCTTCATGGAGAATTTGATTGAAGTGAAGATTCTCTGTCCTTGTATCAAATGTACTGAATCAGAAATGCTGTGACTAAGATCAGGCAGACTGTATTTTAACAAGTTCTCTGGATGTCTTGGATGAATGCCAAAGTTTGAGAATAACTTAGCCTCTTGCCAGCAAAGGGCTGTTTTGTTTTGCTTTCTATTCAACAATAAGGGTGTTGAGTTTTATAAAAATATTTTTGGGGAAAGTACACATACTCAAATGTGTGTAAATGCACATGTGTACCTATGCAGGTAGAAATCAGAGATTGAAATCAGGGGTCTTCCTCAGTTACATTTCAGCTTAGTTTTTGAGACAGGGTCTGGCGATGAGCCTAGAGCTCACTGAGTTAGAGTGGATTGCTGTAAACTTCAGGGATACCCCTGTTTCCACCTCCTAATGCTAGGGTTACCTGTGCAAGTCATGCCAGGCTTTTATATGTGGGTGCTGGGGGAACAAACTCAGGTTCTTATGCTTGTATAGCCAGACCTTATCAACTGAGCCATCCCTCTAGTCCTGAAATCTTTCTACTGATTTCTTTCTGCATTTATTGATATGACAGTGCTTCTTCTCTTTAATCTGTTAATAAAATGATTCATCATGATTTATAATGCTAATATTTATTAACACATAATCAAGCCTATTTCTTGAATACACAGCTCCAAACCTCCTTGGAATCCACAAAGTGATGTATCTTTTATATGCAAATGAGATGACAAGCAGAGGAAGTACATGGAGAACCTCAATAGGTGAGGAAGGAAGGTTTTTAGGGAAACCATTGGGGAATTAGGATTGTTATAATGGAATTCTTGTACTTTGCATGTGAGAAGAACAGGAATCCAGATAACGAGGTGGAAAGCCATGCAGAATTCTCCAGAATTAATGCATTAGAAAATTAGCCACCAGAGTACAGAGACATGTTAGTCCCCCTCCCCCCATGAGATTGCTACCAGGGAGTGTGTCTTTTTTCTTGTGATCAGGTTAGACAGCCTGAGAAAAGGTGATTACGAGGCAGGTCTGCCCCTCCTGGTACCCCTCCACCACGTGCTCTTGGTCCTGTTTTGTGTTGGCAGAGTGTCACACAGAAATGAACAGACGCTTACACCATGCTCTTCAACCTGATGCATGAGCCAGATGGAAAACCTTCCTTCAAATTATGCAACTCATTCTATTACAGTTACTAATAACATACCAGGCAAGTCATTTTTCATTTTGTGTTACACTCCTTGACTTTACTCCCTTTTTTTCTCATATAGGCTTGGAAATTATAAGTTATATTAAGATTTTATTCTTGCCTTCTATAATTCAAGACCAGAATCCTTGTTTTCTATTTAACAATAGTGATATATACGTATATTAAATACAAAGATAAACCAACATGTATTTATCATGCTCTAATTGTTATATTTTATGTAGCCTGTGTTCATGTTTCTAATAATATTTAATATGCTTTAGATGGTATTTGTTCATTTTAGGCTAAACATGCTACTTCTTTCCTCTTCTCCTCTTCCTTCTCCTTCTTCGTCTCCTCCTTTTTCTCTTACTTCTCCTCCTCCTCCTTCTCTTACTTCTCCTCCTCCTTCTTCACTGGGGCATCTCACTATGTTGCTCAATCTGACTCCATACTCCTACACTCAAGCAATCTTACTGGCTGAGCATCTCTAGCAGAGGAAACAGGCATCAGCAGTGATACGAAACCCTCCCAATGTTATAACTTTGTTTATGAGTTCCCAACCTTTTTTCTCATTTTGGCTGAAAACATTCTGCACAGCAAGCAAACTCACCACTTCTAACATAATCTAACATATTTGTTGAAAAGATTGTTTTCTAAGTTGTTAGGAAGTGCCAAAGTTATTGCAGCGTCTTTCTGACATGATGTAATTTCAGGAAAAGCTCTCACAGTGACGTGGTTTGGACTGGTATGGACCATTGGGTTAAATAGCTCCAATCTGATGTTTAAACCTTTTGTGAAAAGATCAAGGAAAGATATGATGCTGCTTCTCCTGGTTAGAAGATTCTCAATGGTTTCTAATGCAATTGGACATGCTTTTAGGAAACTCAGTTATAATAAAGCCCCTGATCACTGATGCTTGAATATATCTCCCTAAAGATTTATATATTAGGTTTAGTCACGAGAGTGGCAGTATTAGAAGCCTGTGGGGCTATTAAAAGAGGACTTGTGGGCTGGAGAGGTGGCTCAGGGGTTAAGCCTCTGCCTTGCAGGCGGAAGGTCCTGAGTTCGGATCCCAGATCCCACGTATAGACGCCAGGCGGAAGCGGGGGCGGCCTGCGCTTCTGGTCCTGATAGGGCGGAGCCTGTGAATCCCGGGGCAGAAGGAGGTGGAGGCATCCATGGTGGTTCCCGATTCGTCCGTGGTTCTACACACACACACACATGCGCGTGCACATACACACACACACACACACACACACAATTGAATAAATAATAAAAATAAATAAATAAATAAAAAAGAGGACTTGTGAGGATTCCATAGGTTGATTAGAGACATACCTATAAAGAAATGAAGGTGTTTTTCATGGGTCTCTGGTTAATTCTCTTGATGGGTTCTTATACAAGCTCTGCTCACATCTCACTTCCTTTTGCCATGATGAGTCTGACATTTGTTATCACCATAAAGATTTGGGTCTTCCAAGAGACGCTTGTGCTTGATGAATTAGCAATAATCTCATAGATATCGTTTCTATGCCATTTGGATTAATTACTAATTATGATGAGGAGAAAGTAATCTTTAGGGAGACATTCAAATCTCAGCAATACAAAGTAATTGGCTTAGGAAAGATAGGTGTTTTGCTGTGTATTGCTTGTTTATCTTTTATTAATATCTAGTTGGTAAATGGCCCATGAGAAAAGATAAGGTCTGCTCCAGAAGATCATCCAACTTTTCAAATTTATTTTTTCAATTTTTTTGAAGGGGTGTAGCAAGATTCACACTTTGGGATGCCCTATCCATATGACTGAAGCAAGCATATAGCAAACCGCATGCTTTTATTCCTGTATGAAACAAACATGTAGATAATCACATGCTTTATTAAAGTTTACAGGTAGGTACAGGAAGATGTGATTGACAGCATCTTCCTTCTCAGATGACTCAGAAGTTACGCATGACTTTCCTTTCTCCCTCTCCTGCACCATTAGCCAGACCTAGCTGCAAGAGAGTCTGAATGTTTTCCTTTTTTTTTTTTTTGAAACTCTTATTTCTTTTCTTCCCTTAAAAGCTTTTAACTAATTTTTTTCCCTGAAAATTCTTTCATTTGTAACATGCAGGTAAACATGCAGGTAGAATTCTTGACTGAGAGAATGTTAAGTTGTAAGCTGCAGAGCAAACACACTTTTACAATTATTTTTTAAGGGTCCATCACAAATGTAGTGGGTTATTACCAAGGGAAAGTTTGAACCTCGAACCAGAAAATAAAGAGCTCATCGTATACCTAGGTTTGCTTGTTGAAAATTCAGAGAGTTGCTTTGAAAGTTGGTCTTCCTTCAGATTCATGTGCTCAAAAATGACCTCGAAATCTGACCAGCAGGAACAAAAATATCTTAAAGAAATCTTCCTGCCCTCACTCTGGCTACCTAGGCTCTTGACACAAAGCACTCCCAGAAAATTGGAATATCTACCAGGAATCTCATGTTGGGAGCAGAAAAAGTCAGAGGTGAGGGGTGTCCACAGACCACCTTACAGGAAAGACATTGAGTGCTTGAAGGGAGGGACTGCACCTCAGCTTGGACTGTTCAGTTATGCACATCTACTTACATCTGGATCTTGAAGAAGGACCCTCTGGCTCTCTTCCAAATGTGGCCAATTTAATTAATCTTGTTCTGCTTTTCACCACTAATTTGGTTGTTTGGACTCACCAGAGGATGAGTGGTAGACACTGGCCTGCTGAGGTCCAGCAAGAACCTTGCTTCAGACCATCCAATCAGACTCGTCATGAAACAATGACAGATCATATCAAAGAAACCAAATGACTCTATATTCTAGAGGATGTCCAAGGCAGGAGCCAACCCTAACCAACAGATGTGGAAAGGAAGCAAAGAAATTGCTTGTTGGTTATGACCCGTACATGACATTCATTATATGGAGCAAGTTCACTTACTATTACAAGTATTTATACTCAGCTTGTCCCAGAAATGACATTAGGTAATCCTTACTACATTTCTTTTTTTATTATTGTGCATGTGTTTTTTTAAATTTTTCTTTTTTTAGTTTATAACTTTTTTAATCTTTCTAACTTTGTAAGCGCATTGAGTACTTATCCCTACTTCCCTCTATCCCTCTTCCCGTCCATTTCCCTCCCTTCCCTTCGCCATCCCATCCCACTCCCTCCACGCTCTTGCTTGTCAGTTTCTGTGGACCCCAGGGCTCCCTCTGGCTTGTCCACTCTCGTGGAGAGGTTCAGGCCTCTGTGGCACACCAAGTTGCTTCTCTTCAGGCCACCCCATCGATAGGGGCATTTCCTTCATTCATCCAGCTCTAGTCCCCAAGGTTTCCACTGTATGTGCTTATGTCTCTTGAGTTCCTTGATAGTCTATGAAACATATTGGTATATCAGTTATTATGCAGGTCTGGTAAGGACAAGTCTTACTGCGGTGAGTTCCTGGATGCAGCAGTCCTGCTTTGAATGGAATGTCCTGTCCAACAATGGTCCTTCCCATCTTTAGGTTCTTACAGTCTCACTGCCCCTCTTCTTCGAGGTTTCCAAGGCCTTAGGATGGGGCTTGCTAGGTTTCTTCTAACTGTAACATTACTTGTCTTATTTCTTCCCACAGTGAGCATTTGTGCTTGATGTTAAAATCAACCTTGACTTTGAGAAACAGAAAATGAGGAGCGCCGTTTGTCAGTTTCCTGCCACTACTAGATGACCAGATGGATGACGACCTTCCTCACTTCAGACACCCGACTTGTCACTGTCCTTTCTTCAATGCCTTTGCCTGTCCATAAGTCAGGAAGCAGCAGGAATATGTGTGACGAAAACATAGATAAAATAGGAATCATGTCTTCTCTCAAAGCCAACTGCACTGAATTGCTGTTGGATTTGTCATTCTATGAAAAACGCAAGCCAGCACTTCTTTTCTGTCTCTCTTAGCTGCGCCATCAAACTTCCCATCAACCTATTTTCAGTCAGGAACTTACAGTATGTCTTGTGAAGATTCTTGTGCATAAATATTTTCTTTCCTAATTTTGCTCTGCCCCCCACCCGCTGCTGTTCTTTTTTCTTTTTTTAAGCCCTGTTTCTCAAACTGAAAATCCCATTCTAGCTTGGTGCACCAGAAACCGTTGAGCAGATGTTGCACACATCGCTGTGTGTTTTCTGTCTCCTCTCCAGAACGTTGGCTGAGGAAAGAGTCTCTGTTTATGTGCATGGGAGACCAATGCCATCCTAGAGTGTGCGTTCCTGCCCATCAGCCCCTTCTATGCCAGCTACCATGCAGATGCCAAACAATGTCACTCCGTGCCACTTTCTACAACTTCTATAATCTAGTGGTACAGTAGTTGTTCTGTTATTTTCACACACAGATATCTGAAATTATTACCAATGGATCTGTGTGTGTGTGTGTTTGTGTGTGTATGTGTCTGTGTCTGTGTCTCTGTGTCTGTGCATGTCTGTGTCTGTGTCTGTGTGCCTGTGTGTATCAAAGGACACAGTCTTTGCCTGTGCATACCCAAGGGTAACTTCAGGATTTTACCCCTTTTTGTTTTGCTCTGAGATTTCCCATTCTCTGTCTTCCAAATCCAGAATTACAGGTCACAGCTTCTTCTGCCTGGTGTATTAATGTGGGATCTGGAATCTGAACACACATCCTTCTGCTTTTGAGACAGAGACTTTAACCCCTGAGCAATCTCTTCAGCCCTATCATTGGATCTTTAAGCATTTTATTGTTGTTCTTCTTCTACAACGTGTAACATTTTCCCCCCAGTGTCTTTTCTGGGCATTTGCTTTTTGCTAGGGAGAGAATACAGTTGCAAAGGAAAAACAAAATCCTCATTCAAAACTTCCCACACCAAATGTCTGAGAAAGCTTGAGAATAGTATTTATAAGTAGTGTATGCTTAGTGTTTACATGATTATAATAAAGGCTCATTTCTATCTGAATCTATGTCAGAAGCAACTGAGCACAAGGGTGTATTTGCAGATGCAGTGTGAATCACGACTCATCCACAAAATCACATGAGCTGTTTGACGTCACCAGGATATTAATCATTCTGTGTTCCTTACCTGTCACTTCTGTGCTCAGAACTGTGGAATTCCTCATCTCAAGTATTTGGTCCTTGGTCAATGAGAGGGAAATGAATATATGATAAGCAAATAGAAAATAGTATTTATTTTTGAATAGTTTCTATGTAAGGAGAACGTTCTCTAGAATGAATCAAAACTGTCATTTAGCTGCAACAAATGTATGTCATTGCCACTTTTAGGACTAATGCTGTCAATATAAAATTATGAAATATGGTATAAAAAGCTTCACTCTTTTTTATCCCAGTATAAAACTTTGTGTGTAATCAATGCTGAACAAAAACTGAGGGTCACAGAAGTGGCTGAGTGTGAAGCAAGCAGGAGTTGGGGCAGAGCTTGGCACCTGAGACCCCACTTGGCTTGGGCTGCACACACACCTCTCTTCCAATGATTCTCTAGGCAGCCAGAGAACTTCATTTACTCCACCCACACGATACATTTCTAACAATACGCTTTATAACTTAGGACTCCCCCACTTGCATCAAGCTGCACACATAGCCCACTTCAAATAATGGAATAAGTTTCTATTCTGCTCAGTGACCATCCTACTTAGCAGTTTCTATTCCAACACTTTTCCTATGTATCCAAGTACAGGAAGAGAGGGTCAGTCCTGTCTAGACTGATATTTGATGTACATGCATTAAGGCAAACTGTGTCCTTGGGGTAAACTTTCAGAGAAAGCTCCCTATTTTCTATCTTATACCTATGCATAATTGCATGTGCTTATGGTTAAAATTAGGTATATTATGGGAAAGTATACATGTGGCAGGCAAAGGCTTGCCGCAGACCAGAGTCGCGGCCTCGAGACCAGGGCCCCCCAGGATCGGGTGGAGAACAGAACACACGCAGCTCCCTCTCGTCCGAGTGAATCCTGAACCCGTTTATTGAAACTTTTGTGACAACTTTTATACAGAAACTTTTGGGGTAAAGAATGTTGCATACATAATAGATAATCAGCAAAGTCACCTTCAGGGTGGACCCTTTTTTTTTTTTTCAAGAACCTAACCCATTGCTTCAGGGCAAAGGCACTTAACAGGAACATTCTCTCAGTATTTAAAAACTTATCTAATCTATAATGCTTCACCGGATAGCTGTGGGGCTGAGCCCACGTTTTAACAGAGACTGCTTTCTTTTAAAATACAGAGGCAGAATGTTCTCCTATTGAATTTCGCAAGGAACATATTTTACAATTAACTATAGGAATCCTCAACACCCCATAAGTACCAGCGTGAGCTTTGGCTGTTGTCCTCTCCAGGTTGATACTCTCAGTCAGGCAGGTCGACATAGGCACCAGGCATGGCAGCAGGTTCTAACTTGGGAAGATGCATGCGGCTCATGTAGTCTCTGCTATCCAAGCTTAAACCACATCTCAAAGGGGGGGCCTTGACTTGGATACTCAAGGCCATAAGCTATAGCTGGTTCTGTCGATGGAACACTGAGGTATGCACTGAAGAAAACACTTAAGTAATATAGTTATTAGAAGAATAACTTCTATAATAGCATCCTTCTATTCCTTTAATAGTAAGGTTGTTTATGTCTTCCTTTGAGGAATTCCAGAAGCGTATTGCCATCAGTTAGATGACCCATCTGTGAACCATGCATACTCCAAACCTGGGGTCCAGTCAGGCCCATATGCCAAGGGTGTCTCTTTCGGGCAGAGGCGATCATTGGTGGGAGTGCACTCAGATGGTCCATCTCTGTGATTTCTCATAAGAGTGCTGTTTGGGGTAGGAAAGACACGGCCCCCTTTGCTTCTGACATGGATTCTCCCAGTTTGGATTGCAAATACCATCTCCAGGGGCAGTCTTGGCATCTAGACTTTCTGGCATGATGGTCTCTTCCTTGGCCTTCAGCCAGGGTAAGAGGGTATCACAGTTTCTTTTAAGGTTCCAGTGGACTGAGAGCATAGTCTTGTACTTCTGGAATTTCTAAGTAAGGTGGAACCACATAGGTGGGAATCTTACCCAACCTATGTTTTAAGATTCTAGAAGTTATTCTCTAAATTCCTTAAAATCAGTGTACACATTTTGGCTAACAAGTCTACTTATTATAAATGACTAGACATGAAATTTCTATTTAGTATTTGACTAAACTTAAAAAGCAGGCTTCTTCTCTAGAACAGAGAGCAGGAAGCTAGTTCCAAAAAACCCTAAGAAAGGGCACCCCTAATTACCAGAAGAATTCCTGCCAGAGGCAAGACTTGAATTGTCCTAAAGAAAACCAAAACCTAGGTGCCAAAACCTAGGTGAAGGGCACTCCTAATTACCAGAATTCTTCCTGCCTGAGGCAAAACTTGAATTGTCTAGGAGAGAATGCCCAGCCCCTGTCCCTGGGCGTTACTGTGACCTTCCTCAGAGGACAGGCTTTTAGGCCTGTGCTGGGAAGAAACACCAAGGCCTGACAATTCTCATATTTTTCCTTATTTCTCTAAAATAAAGCCATGTCCTTATCCCAAAACATGATACTTTGAATCTACCTTTTCCAAACTGAGACATATTCTACCAGATTAGTTGGATAGGGACACGGCAAAGGCTACATAAATGAAACTTGTCGATCAAATCAGAGAATACTCCACACTTTTAACAACCATCCTCCTCCTTCTCTTGAACTCCATGAACGGTAACCTTCATTCATGTGGCCACTGTCATTCTTGACAGGGTCTCTCTTTCTGAAATGCCCTAGGACTTTGCTTTAATTAACAAAAACAAGAACCTAGAAACGCCCAGCCCAGACCCCTACCACCAATAGCAAATGGAGATTATGATTCAGCTTTTGTTATTCTACCAATAATGATAAGTTCTATAAAGATTCATATAATTAACATTCACAAAAAGTATTTGAAATACATTAAAGGTTTACTTATACCTTTGTTTTGAGTTATTCAATTAAAGATGGTGAATTAGACCCAAAATTTGTATATTTTATACAATCATCCAATATTTTTGTCTTACAGTCAAGCCGAATACTTACAATTTAATAAAAATTGGTCTTGACCTGTCCCTGAATCAAAATTACTCACTGTTTAATTTCTGTGTTCTATATAAGTATAAGCAAAGGCGTCTTTGGAAGTTCTTACCAACACTGGGCTTTCCTGTGTATGAGTATATGGAAACTTCCACCTTCAGAGCACTCATCTGCTATAATGAAAGCTAAGATCCACAGGGAAGGAAAGGTGGGATGCTCTTTGAATTTTCAAATTATGAAATTTAATCTACATCTCATTTGAAAAGTTTCACTTCGCACTCTGCCTTGAATCACATAAAAGGTTGCTGCAAGAAGGTAAGACATTTTCAAGTGCAGTACACGTCCAATGCGCAATACAGGCCTTTAAATACGGCTCAAACCCCCAAGGTTGGTCAAGCCAACCTCATACAGAGGACTGGTAGCCAGAGACGAGCAAGTGGAAGCCCAGCCGTGGATCAACCTAAGACAGGACTTGTAGTATTATATCTGGAGACCAAAGATCCCAAGACGGGTCAGACCACGGTGGGAGGTTTTTTCACGCCTAAGACAGGCACAGTCACTCAAGACTGGTTTGCTCGATCACAGGTAGCCTACTGGACCATCTCTTACTAAAACAAAAGGGGGAGATGTTGGGCCCACCCAGGATTTGCCCCAGGGCATGGCCGAGCACATGGGACTAAAGATGGCGCTGAGGGCAAGGGTCTTGGGTGTGACCCTGATCACTTCTCAGAGAGCCCTAATTGGCTTTCAGGTATCTACCTGCCCCCTGTGCTGAGTGACATTGAACTTGACCATTAGCACCTGTAGGATGTCTTGACCTTGTGACACAGTTGGATGCCCGTTTCGCGCCTTGGTGGCCTTTGTCTATAAAAGTTCCTTTTCTCCTCCCAATAAACTGAGATCTGCTTCTGACAATCAAAAAAAATAAAAATAAAAATAAAAAATAAAATGTTGTTATTTATGCTTAAAAAAAAAGGAAAACGTTGTGAAAAAATAAAACTAATCTCAAACAGAGAAGATTCTAGTTGCACTCTCGACAGGGCTTGTTGGAAGGAGAGGGAGAATCGCCGTGCAATGATGCGCATCTTTTAGAAGTTTATGCACCTGAGAAAATACATGGGAACTGACCTATTGACAGTTCACCAGTAAAGACCTAAAGAAGCTCCACACCTCCCTGAGAGAGCGATGAGGACTAATGCCGAGAGGGAAGAAAAGGAAGATGCTGTCTTCAACGGTCTACCCACTGATCCGTGATGCTTGCTGGAGCATGAGTTACATCAGGCACGTGACATCCAAGACAAGCTAGACGAAACGTACTGAAAGACATGAAATAGGAGGAGTGGAATAGAGGAGATGAAGGGTTTGACAGGAGAAAAGGAGGAGGGATGGGGATGGGAAATTAAGGGAAGAGAAAAAAGAAAATAATCATTAAATTTAATTTTAAAAAGCTTGAAACACAATCAGACATCTAACGGGAGTAATATGTTGCTGTCACGGCAGAGAATGGAAGGAACCCTTGGGCAGGAAGATCCACATATTTTTCCTTTTACAAAAATATTTCTAATTAAATCTACTAATACATAAAATAGAAACTGAAGTACTTTCAGGCTGCAACTGTGTGATTTACTTAAAAGAAGGCGAAAGTTTCCAGTGGGCTTGCTGCTGGACTTTTTGAATGATTGCCAATGGATTGTTGCAGTTTAGTTTTCAATGCAATCACGCTTCCATGGTTTGGACACTTTTTTATTTGAGTAATGTCATTTAGCTTTTCAGCGGATGCATGAAAACGTACGACATAGTCTGAAAAGCCAGGGAGTTTCATACTTAAATTTGTTCTTGGGCTGGAGAGCTGGCACAGGGGTTAAAGCTTCTGCCTTGCAAGCAGAAGAACATGAGTTTACATCCAAGATCACATAAAAAGGCTTGGAAGCCCAAACTTCTGGCCCTGGAAGGTAGAGCCTGGGACACTGCAGAGCAAAACCAAAAATGAAGGTAGAGTAATTCAGAAGGAGTCTCAAAGTCACCCTTGGGCCTCTAGAAGCACACAACTCTCCTCTCTCTCTCTCTCTCTCTCTCTCTCTCTCTCTCTCCCTCTCCTCGTCTCTC
>JALPQD010000049.1:8496527-8519027 GCA_023101885.1 Typhlomys cinereus
GCAGCAGCTATTCCTCCCTCAGTCTCTCGCTCTCTTTGCTTGTATAGCCAGACCTTATCAACTGAGCCATCCCTCTAGTCCTGAAATCTTTCTACTGATTTCTTTCTGCATTTATTGATATGACAGTGCTTCTTCTCTTTAATCTGTTAATAAAATGATTCATCATGATTTATAATGCTAATATTTATTAACACATAATCAAGCCTATTTCTTGAATACACAGCTCCAAACCTCCTTGGAATCCACAAAGTGATGTATCTTTTATATGCAAATGAGATGACAAGCAGAGGAAGTACATGGAGAACCTCAATAGGTGAGGAAGGAAGGTTTTTAGGGAAACCATTGGGGAATTAGGATTGTTATAATGGAATTCTTGTACTTTGCATGTGAGAAGAACAGGAATCCAGATAACGAGGTGGAAAGCCATGCAGAATTCTCCAGAATTAATGCATTAGAAAATTAGCCACCAGAGTACAGAGACATGTTAGTCCCCCTCCCCCCATGAGATTGCTACCAGGGAGTGTGTCTTTTTTCTTGTGATCAGGTTAGACAGCCTGAGAAAAGGTGATTACGAGGCAGGTCTGCCCCTCCTGGTACCCCTCCACCACGTGCTCTTGGTCCTGTTTTGTGTTGGCAGAGTGTCACACAGAAATGAGCAGACGCTTACACCATGCTCTTCAACCTGATGCATGAGCCAGATGGAAAACCTTCCTTCAAATTATGCAACTCATTCTATTACAGTTACTAATAACATACCAGGCAAGTCATTTTCATTTTGTGTTACACTCCTTGACTTTACTCCCTTTTTTTTCATATAGGCTTGGAAATTATAAGTTATATTAAATTTTATTCTTGCCTTCTATAATTCAAGACCAGAATCCTTGTTTTCTATTTAACAATAGTGATATATACGTATATTAAATACAAAGATAAACCAACATGTATTTATCATGCTCTAATTGTTATATTTTATGTAGCCTGTGTTCATGTTTCTAATAATATTTAATATGCTTTAGATGGTATTTGTTCATTTTAGGCTAAACATGCTACTTCTTTCCTCTTCTCCTCTTCCTTCTCCTTCTTCGTCTCCTCCTTTTTCTCTTACTTCTCCTCCTCCTCCTTCTCTTACTTCTCCTCCTCCTTCTTCACTGGGGCATCTCACTATGTTGCTCAATCTGACTCCATACTCCTACACTCAAGCAATCTTACTGGCTGAGCATCTCTAGCAGAGGAAACAGGCATCAGCAGTGATACGAAACCCTCCCAATGTTATAACTTTGTTTATGAGTTCCCAACCTTTTTTCTCATTTTGGCTGAAAACATTCTGCACAGCAAGCAAACTCACCACTTCTAACATAATCTAACATATTTGTTGAAAAGATTGTTTTCTAAGTTGTTAGGAAGTGCCAAAGTTATTGCAGCGTCTTTCTGACATGATGTAATTTCAGGAAAAGCTCTCACAGTGACGTGGTTTGGACTGGTATGGACCATTGGGTTAAATAGCTCCAATCTGATGTTTAAACCTTTTGTGAAAAGATCAAGGAAAGATATGATGCTGCTTCTCCTGGTTAGAAGATTCTCAATGGTTTCTAATGCAATTGGACATGCTTTTAGGAAACTCAGTTATAATAAAGCCCCTGATCACTGATGCTTGAATATATCTCCCTAAAAGATTTATATATTAGGTTTAGTCACGAGAGTGGCAGTATTAGAAGCCTGTGGGCTATTAAAAGAGGACTTGTGGGCTGGAGAGGGTGGCTCAGGGGTTAAGCCTCTGCCTTGCAGGCGGAAGGTCCTGAGTTCGGATCCCAGATCCCACGTATAGACGCCAGGCGGAAGCGGGGGCGGCCTGCGCTTCTGGTCCTGATAGGGCGGAGCCTGTGAATCCCGGGGCAGAAGGAGGTGGAGGCATCCATGGTGGTTCCCGATTCGTCCGTGGTTCTACACACACACACACATGGCGCGTGCACATACACACACCACACACACACACACACAATTGAATAAATAATAAAATAAATAAATAAATTAAAAAAGAGGACTTGTGAGGATTCCATAGGTTGATTAGAGACATACCTATAAAGAAATGAAGGTGTTTTTCATGGGTCCTCTGGTTAATTCTCTTGATGGGTTCTTATACAAGCTCTGCTCACATCTCACTTCCTTTTGCCATGATGAGTCTGACATTTGTTATCACCATAAAGATTTGGGTCTTCCAAGAGACGCTTGTGCTTGATGAATTAGCAATAATCTCATAGATATCGTTTCTATGCCATTTGGATTAATTACTAATTATGATGAGGAGAAAGTAATCTTTAGGGAGACATTCAAATCTCAGCAATACAAAGTAATTGGCTTAGGAAAGATAGGTGTTTTTGCTGTGTATTGCTTGTTTATCTTTTATTAATATCTAGTTGGTAAATGGCCCATGAGAAAAGATAAGGTCTGCTCCAGAAGATCATCCAACTTTCAAATTTATTTTTTCAATTTTTTTGAAGGGGTGTAGCAAGATTCACACTTTGGGATGCCCTATCCATATGACTGAAGCAAGCATATAGCAAACCGCATGCTTTTATTCCTGTATGAAACAAACATGTAGATAATCACATGCTTTATTAAAGTTTACAGGTAGGTACAGGAAGATGTGATTGACAGCATCTTCCTTCTCAGATGACTCAGAAGTTACGCATGACTTTCCTTTCTCCCTCTCCTGCACCATTAGCCAGACCTAGCTGCAAGAGAGTCTGAATGTTTTCCTTTTTTTTTTTTTGAAACTCTTATTTCTTTTCTTCCCTTAAAAGCTTTTAACTAATTTTTTTCCCTGAAAATTCTTTCATTTGTAACATGCAGGTAAACATGCAGGTAGAATTCTTGACTGAGAGAATGTTAAGTTGTAAGCTGCAGAGCAAACACACTTTTACAATTATTTTTTAAGGGTCCATCACAAATGTAGTGGGTTATTACCAAGGGAAAGTTTGAACCTCGAACCAGAAAATAAAGAGCTCATCGTATACCTAGGTTTGCTTGTTGAAATTCAGAGAGTTGCTTTGAAAGTTGGTCTTCCTTCAGATTCATGTGCTCAAAAATGACCTCGAAATCTGACCAGCAGGAACAAAAATATCTTAAAGAAATCTTCCTGCCCTCACTCTGGCTACCTAGGCTCTTGACACAAAGCACTCCCAGAAAATTGGAATATCTACCAGGAATCTCATGTTGGGAGCAGAAAAAGTCAGAGGTGAGGGGTGTCCACAGACCACCTTACAGGAAAGACATTGAGTGCTTGAAGGGAGGGACTGCACCTCAGCTTGGACTGTTCAGTTATGCACATCTACTTACATCTGGATCTTGAAGAAGGACCCTCTGGCTCTCTTCCAAATGTGGCCAATTTAATTAATCTTTGTTCTGCTTTTCACCACTAATTTGGTTGTTTGGACTCACCAGAGGATGAGTGGTAGACACTGGCCTGCTGAGGTCCAGCAAGAACCTTGCTTCAGACCATCCAATCAGACTCGTCATGAAACAATGACAGATCATATCAAAGAAACCAAATGACTCTATATTCTAGAGGATGTCCAAGGCAGGAGCCAACCCTAACCAACAGATGTGGAAAGGAAGCAAAGAAATTGCTTGTTGGTTATGACCCGTACATGACATTCATTATATGGAGCAAGTTCACTTACTATTACAAGTATTTATACTCAGCTTGTCCCAGAAATGACATTAGGTAATCCTTACTACATTTCTTTTTTTATTATTGTGCATGTGTTTTTTTAAATTTTTCTTTTTTAGTTTATAACTTTTTTAATCTTTCTAACTTTGTAAGCGCATTGAGTACTTATCCCTACTTCCCTCTATCCCTCTTCCCGTCCATTTCCCTCCCTTCCCTTCGCCATCCCATCCCACTCCCTCCACGCTCTTGCTTGTCAGTTTCTGTGGACCCCAGGGCTCCCTCTGGCTTGTCCACTCTCGTGGAGAGGTTCAGGCCTCTGTGGCACACCAAGTTGCTTCTCTTCAGGCCACCCCATCGATAGGGGCATTTCCTTCATTCATCCAGCTCTAGTCCCCAAGGTTTCCACTGTATGTTCTTATGTCTCTTGAGTTCCTTGATAGTATATGAAACATATTGGTATATCAGTTATTATGCAGGTCTGGTAAGGACAAGTCTTACTGCGGTGAGTTCCTGGATGCAGCAGTCCTGCTTTGAATGGAATGTCCTGTCCAACAATGGTCCTTCCCATCTTTAGGTTCTTACAGTCTCACTGCCCCTCTTCTTCGAGGTTTCCAAGGCCTTAGGATGGGGCTTGCTAGGTTTCTTCTAACTGTAACATTACTTGTCTTATTTCTTCCCACAGTGAGCATTTGTGCTTGATGTTAAAATCAACCTTGACTTTGAGAAACAGAAAATGAGGAGCGCCGTTTGTCAGTTTCCTGCCACTACTAGATGACCAGATGGATGACGACCTTCCTCACTTCAGACACCCGACTTGTCACTGTCCTTTCTTCAATGCCTTTGCCTGTCCATAAGTCAGGAAGCAGCAGGAATATGTGTGACGAAAACATAGATAAAATAGGAATCATGTCTTCTCTCAAAGCCAACTGCACTGAATTGCTATTGGATTTGTCATTCTTTGAAAAACGCAAGCCAGCACTTCTTTTCTGTCTCTCTTAGCTGCACCATCAAACTTCCCATCAACCTATTTTCAGTCAGGAACTTACAGTATGTCTTGTGAAGATTCCTGTGCATAAATATTTTCTTTCCTAATTTTGCTCTGCCCCCCACCCGCTGCTGTTCTTTTTTCTTTTTTTAAGCCCTGTTTCTCAAACTGAAAATCCCATTCTAGCTTGGTGCACCAGAAACCGTTGAGCAGATGTTGCACACATCGCTGTGTGTTTTCTGTCTCCTCTCCAGAACGTTGGCTGAGGAAAGAGTCTCTGTTTATGTGCATGGGAGACCAATGCCATCCTAGAGTGTGCGTTCCTGCCCATCAGCCCCTTCTATGCCAGCTACCATGCAGATGCCAAACAATGTCACTCCGTGCCACTTTCTACAACTTCTATAATCTAGTGGTACAGTAGTTGTTCTGTTATTTTCACACACAGATATCTGAAATTATTACCAATGGATCTGTGTGTGTGTGTGTTTGTGTGTGTATGTGTCTGTGTCTGTGTCTCTGTGTCTGTGCATGTCTGTGTCTGTGTCTGTGTGCCTGTGTGTATCAAAGGACACAGTCTTTGCCTGTGCATACCCAAGGGTAACTTCAGGATTTTACCCCTTTTTGTTTTGCTCTGAGATTTCCCATTCTCTGTCTTCCAAATCCAGAATTACAGGTCACAGCTTCTTCTGCCTGGTGTATTAATGTGGGATCTGGAATCTGAACACACATCCTTCTGCTTTTGAGACAGAGACTTTAACCCCTGAGCAATCTCTTCAGCCCTATCATTGGATCTTTAAGCATTTTATTGTTGTTCTTCTTCTACAACGTGTAACATTTTCCCCCCAGTGTCTTTTCTGGGCATTTGCTTTTTGCTAAGGAGAGAATACAGTTGCAAAGGAAAAACAAAATCCTCATTCAAAACTTCCCACACCAAATGTCTGAGAAAGCTTGAGAATAGTATTTATAAGTAGTGTATGCTTAGTGTTTACATGATTATAATAAAGGCTCATTTCTATCTGAATCTATGTCAGAAGCAACTGAGCACAAGGGTGTATTTGCAGATGCAGTGTGAATCACGACTCATCCACAAAATCACATGAGCTGTTTGACGTCACCAGGATATTAATCATTCTGTGTTCCTTACCTGTCACTTCTGTGCTCAGAACTGTGGAATTCCTCATCTCAAGTATTTGGTCCTTGGTCAATGAGAGGGAAATGAATATATGATAAGCAAATAGAAAATAGTATTTATTTTTGAATAGTTTCTATGTAAGGAGAACGTTCTCTAGAATGAATCAAAACTGTCATTTAGCTGCAACAAATGTATGTCATTGCCACTTTTAGGGCTAATGCTGTCAATATAAAATTATGAAATATGGTATAAAAAGCTTCACTCTTTTTTATCCCAGTATAAAACTTTGTGTGTAATCAATGCTGAACAAAAACTGAGGGTCACAGAAGTGGCTGAGTGTGAAGCAAGCAGGAGTTGGGGCAGAGCTTGGCACCTGAGACCCCACTTGGCTTGGGCTGCACACACACCTCTCTTCCAATGATTCTCTAGGCAGCCAGAGAACTTCATTTACTCCACCCACACGATACATTTCTAACAATACGCTTTATAACTTAGGACTCCCCCTCTTGCATCAAGCTGCACACATACCCCACTTCAAATAATGGAATAAGTTTCTATTCTGCTCAGTGACCATCCTACTTAGCAGTTTCTATTCCAACACTTTTCCTATGTATCCAAATACAGGAAGAGAGGGTCAGTCCTGTCTAGACTGATATTTGATGTACATGCATTAAGGCAAACTGTGTCCTTGGGGTAAACTTTCAGAGAAAGCTCCCTATTTTCTATCTTATACCTATGCATAATTGCATGTGCTTATGGTTAAAATTAGGTATATTATGGGAAAGTATACATGTGGCAGGCAAAGACTACATAAATGAAACTTGTCGATCAAATCAGAGAATACTCCACACTTTTAACAACCATCCTCCTCCTTCTCTTGAACTCCATGAACGGTAACCTTCATTCATGTGGCCACTGTCATTCTTGACAATGTCTCTCTTTCTGAAATGCCCTAGGACTTTGCTTTGAATGTAGTTGCCCTACTATGTTATAATCTTTATAGATCTTTATTTCAAGTTTTTAATTAAAAAAAAAACAAGAACCTAGAAACACCCAGCCCAGACCCCTACCACCAATAACAAATGGAGATTATGATTCAGCTTTTGTTATTCTACCAATAACGATAAGTTCTATAAAGATTCATATAATTAACATTCACAAAAAGTATTTGAAATACATTAAAGGTTTACTTATACTTTTGTTTTGAGCTATTCAATTAAAGATGGTGAATTAGACCCAAAATTTGTATATTTTATACAATCATCCAATATTTTTGTCTTACAGTCAAGCCGAATACTTACAATTTAATAAAAATTGGTCTTGACCTGTCCCTGAATCAAAATTACTCACTGTTTAATTTCTGTGTTCTATATAGGTATAAGCAAAGGTGTCTTTGGAAGTTCTTACCAACATGGGCTTTCCTGTGTATGAGTATATGGAAACTTCCACCTTCAGAGCACTCATCTGCTATAATGAAAGCTAAGATCCACAGGGAAGGAAAGGTGGGATGCTCTTTGAATTTTCAAATTATGAAATTTAATCTACATCTCATTTGAAAAGTTTCACTTCGCACTCTGCCTTGAATCACATAAAAGGTTGCTGCAAGAAGGTAAGACATTTTCAAGTGCAGTACACGTCCAATGCGCAATACAGGCCTTTAATACGGCTCAAACCCCCAAGGTTGGTCAAGCCAACCTCATACAGAGGACTGGTAGCCAGAGACGAGCAAGTGGAAGCCCAGCCGTGGATCAACCTAAGACAGGACTTGTAGTATTATATCTGGAGACTAAAGATCCCAAGACGGGTCAGACCACGGTGGGAGGTTTTTTCACGCCTAAGACAGGCACAGTCACTCAAGACTGGTTTACTCGATCACAGGTAGCCTACTGGACCATCTCTTACTGAAACAAAAGGGGGAGATGTTGGGCCCACCCAGGATTTGCCCCAGGGCATGGCCGAGCACATGGGACTAAAGATGGCGCTGAGGGCAAGGGTCTTCGGTGTGACCCTGATCACTTCTCAGAGAGCCCTAATTGGCTTTCAGGTATCTACCTGCCCCCTGTGCTGAGTGACATTGAACTTGACCATTAGCACCTGTAGGATGTGTGGACCTTGTGACACAGTTGGATGCCCGTTTCGCGCCTTGGTGGCCTTTGTCTATAAAAGTTCCTTTTCTCCTCCCAATAAACTGAGATCTGCTTTTGACAATCAAAAAAATAAAAATAAAAATAAAAAATAAAATGTTGTTATTTATGCTTAAAAAAAAAGAAAACGTTGTGAAAAAATAAAAATAATCTCAAACAGAGAAGATTCTAGTTGCACTCTCGACAGGGCTTGTTGGAAGGAGAGGGAGAATCGCCGTGCAATGATGCGCATCTTTTAGAAGTTTATGCACCTGAGAAAATACATGGGAACTGACCTATTGACACCTCCCTGAGAGAGCGATGAGGACTAATGCCGAGAGGGAAGAAAAGGAAGATGCTGTCTTCAACGGTCTACCCACTGATCCGTGATGCTTGCTGGAGCATGAGTTACATCAGGCACGTGACATCCAAGACAAGCTAGACGAAACGTACTGAAAAGACATGAAATAGGAG
Organism: Typhlomys cinereus; assembly: GCA_023101885.1. Classification (NCBI taxonomy): domain Eukaryota; kingdom Metazoa; phylum Chordata; class Mammalia; order Rodentia; family Platacanthomyidae; genus Typhlomys; species Typhlomys cinereus. The sequence continues at coordinate 8,504,912 of JALPQD010000049.1, forward strand.
GAGTGGAATAGAGGAGATGAAGGGTTGACAGGAGAAAAGGAGGAGGGATGGGGATGGGAATTAAGGGAAGAGAAAAAAGAAAATAATCATTAAATTTAATTTTAAAAAGCTTGAAACACAATCAGACATCTAACGGGAGTAATATGTTGCTGTCACGGCAGAGAATGGAAGGAACCCTTGGGCAGGAAGATCCACATATTTTTCCTTTTACAAAAATATTTCTAATTAAATCTACTAATACATAAAATAGAAACTGAAGTACTTTCAGGCTGCAACTGTGTGATTTACTTAAAAGATGGCGAAAGTTTCCAGTGGGCTTGCTGCTGGACTTTTTGAATGATTGCCAATGGATTGTTGTAGTTTAGTTTTCAATGCAATCATGCTTCCATGGTTTGGACACTTTTTTATTTGAGTAATGTCATTTAGCTTTTCAGCGGATGCATGAAAACGTACGACATAGTCTGAAAAGCCAGGGAGTTTCATACTTAAATTTGTTCTTGGGCTGGAGAGCTGCACAGGGGTTAAAGCTTCTGCCTTGCAAGCAGAAGAACATGAGTTTACATCCAAGATCACATAAAAATGCTTGGAAGCCCAAACTTCTGGCCCTGGAAGGTAGAGCCTGGGACACTGCAGAGCAAAAGCAAAAATGAAGGTAGAGTAATTCAGAAGGAGTCTCAAAGTCACCCTTGGGCCTCTACAAGCACACAACTCTCTCTCTCTCTCTCTCTCTCTCTCTCTCTCTTTCCTCTCAGTCTCTCTCCCTCTTCCCAGAAACAAAAAAAGAGAGAGGGAAACAGAGAGAGAAAGAAAAAGAAAGAAAGAGAGACAGAAAGAAAGAGAGAGAAAGAAAAAGAAAGAAAGAAAAAGAAAGAAAGAAAGAAAGAAAGAAAGAGAGAGAGAAAGAGAGAAAGAAAGAAAGAAAGAAAGAAAGAAAGAAAGAAAGAAAGAAAGAAAGAAAGAAAGAAAGAAAGAAAGAAAGAAAGAAAGAAAGAGAAGAATCCACTCTTGGTTTTAGACTGCAGGTTTACCCCAGAACACAGCCTTCAGATGTGTTTAGCTGGGCTGAGGAGACAGCTCAAGGGCTAAACCTTTGCTTCAAAATTGTGTTTAGCTAAGATGCCTCCAATGAACACCTGTCTATATCATTGCAAGGAGAACTCGTCATGTTTTTTCAATAGCAGGATGAGGTGAACAATGTACACCCAACCCCAGAAAAAATTTCTCAATGTTAATTTTCATTTTTAAAAATTTTTGAAAATCAGGTGGATTTTTAACATTTTAAATTACAAATTATTTCACAAGATGTCTTATAGAATCTGCTTGGTAACTTTTAATGCTCCAGTATATATGAGACCATCCAGGGGGGAAAAAAAATGTCTGAGTCTCAAGAACATGCCTCCAAGGAACACCTTCAAGAACCACGTCTCTGTGTAAAGAAATAGAGTCTGTGGTCACTCATACCAAAGCTCTTGCTTTCCAAAATGCAAATCTGTGGTCAGGCAATGGAAATATTATATAACAATTTGAGTGTAAGAAAATTTGCTGTTTGCCTGTGCAGTATTTCACACCTGTGGTTTTCATCGAGTGCTTTATTCCTGTGATAGTTTGTAAGAGCACATGCATCCAGCTTTAGGAAAACATCTGTACAAACCCAGATCTCAATCCTGTCTTTCCGTTCTGTTTCAGCTGAAGTTTTTACATTGTGATTCACACACACACACACACACACACACACACACACACACACACACACACACCAGAGCGGAGAATCCCACTTTCTAAGCACACTGCGAGGTGGAGAAAGTAGGACAGTGAATGTGAACAGGCAAAATGAAAGAAAGCAGCATAGAACAGGTTCAGTGGAAACATCTTCTCTTTCAATGTCTAGCTTCTTGCAACATGAACATGGTGTGGAGATGAGCAGCCTGTATCCTGGGGGGAAGCCTTACGAATGCGCAACGCCGAGTGTCTCTGCAGAAGTACCGAATCCATCTGCAGCTCGGCAGTTCCCTCCAGTGATCTGAGAGCACATTAAAGTTTCAGGAGCATCGTTCTCTCGTCCTGTGATCCTGGCTCTTCTCTGAGTTACTTTCTTGACAGCGGCCTCGCTGCATCCTTCCATCGGCCTCTTTCAACTCTGCAAAAGTTTCAGAGTCGGACTGCACCACAACCAGACTGTCACCTGAAGGAATCACAATGGTGGGTGAACTTTAGCTTCAAATCATTTCCATTCAGGCACTTAGCTCCAAGAACATCATACAGAGTTGTGAAGTTATAACCATCCTCAAGAAACCAGCTCAAGACGTCTACAGTCAAGTTTAGCTAAGTCATGCTGATTCATACACAAAATATTGTTTATTAACTTATTAAAAAAAACCCATGAGGGTAGACACACTTTTTAAGCCTATTGTAATTATGATGAAAGAAAATCAGTAAGTATAGCTTTAAAACATTTTAAAGTAAAAGTTAAAAGAAATTAAATTGCCCACAATTAGTTAAATTCAATAAATGACTACCCTATTTATGCGTGTGTTTATGTGTGTGTACATAACTATAGATTGAGTCCAGAATCCTGCACTGAGCTACATGCCTGGCCCTTTGCATTTCTGAGACGCTAAGTCACTCAAGCTGACCATGAACCTGAGGTCCTCCTGTCTCAACCTCCCAAGCAGCCGTTGTCATTTACCTTTACTTCCAACACCTGCCAAGCAGTGCAATCTCCACATTTCCACCCCATCATCCTCCCCAGAAGAGTCTCCTGGTGTTCATTCTCAAGTCCTTAACATTGTCTTTGATGTGCTGATTTCTCTCTCTCTCTCTCTCTCTCTCTCTCTCTCTCTCTCTCTCTCTCTCTCCCAGGAGCCGTGGCATTTCAGCAATCCTTCTTCCTAAGACTTTCTCATCTTCTTTCTACTTTTCTAAGCAACACCCTCACCACCACTTGCCTTGGGAAACAAACCCCATCCCTTGCTACGTTTCTTATTCCTTCTCACTAGTTAGTTCTGTTCAAACTTCCAGGAGATGATCTTCCCTAGACAAGTCTTGTAACTGTCCATGGCCTAAAATTTATACATCTTGATAACTGTATCTCAATCTAGCACTCAGCTCTCTGCTGGAGCCTGTGTGATGTCTCTGGCAATTCCACAAAATTCTCTCTGAGTGTGTGGCTGACTGTGTACGAGCATCATACGTGAGTCCTGTATGTGAGCGCCATGCAGCACTACCACCCTTTGCCTGTTACGTGTCCATCTCATCCTGCTCCTTCTGACTGGAATCCTCTTGGTTTTCTCCACTGGCCCTTTGGATTTTCATTTGTTTTTACCCCTGCTCTTGTTTTTCAAGTCTTTGGATTCTAGGCTTCATGTAGATGAGTCCTACTTGCCCAGTCAGAATTCAACCTAGAGGCATTTCAGCATAAGTCAATATAATACTTCCACACTTAAAAAAATTGGAAAATGAGAAATTGGCAGATCTTCTTTCTAATCATCTCTAATTCTCTCACCTAACTAGTCTTGGGCAGACCTTGCCAGGTGTCAGGCATATAGATTCAACATAGCCTCCTTTCTTCTCTGAATGCACAAATTATATCCACACTCCATGAACCAGGTGAATTCCACTTTCCTCAGAAGGGGTTGGATTTCACCCCACACCTGTTATTCCTTCTCTCTTCACCTCTCTGTCCTTTTTTATAATCTTACTGCTTCAAAAAAATTTAAAATAGCAGAATACATCACAACCAACTGTGCAGGAAACAAAATTCCCAAACCATGAACAGAAATGCAACATCATAGAGCACTCCATGACCTTTTTTTTTAGGGGGGGGTTACATTCAGTTAAGACTCCTGTGATTTTTATGACACTGAGTGAATTTTTCTTGAATTGGTTAAATCTCTCTGTCTCCTTACCATGACCAAGGGCAAAGTTTAATTTTCTTTATTTGCCTCAAAAGTAATGCTTGTGATGAATAATATTTGTTGATGGAAGCCATACCAATTCCTCTTCTTTGCTGAGTGCAAGAAGGCACTTCCACAGCATGTTCAGTAGATGCTAAACACCGTACACACATGCCACAAATAGCATCCACACCTGGACAGATTAGCAATGCTTTTCCAAGTTATCATTAAGGATCAAATTCATCTACTTGCCATTAAATAACAATCCTACAACAATTCTCTTTTCCATTGTCCATTCTCAGGACACTGTCTATAGTACAGTTTAATGTCAATCATCAGCAAACAGGTCCAAACAAACCTAGGATTAAACTGATATTAAAACATTACAGTTGCCTTTTATGACCATGCTTTCTACCTCAACATACTGAGTATGTCCATTACCATCCAGTGAGTTGTTGATGAAGTTATGCTACTATTATTTAAGGGCACATGTGAATATATGCATGCTTCATGTACTTATGCATTTAATTTTATAGTCATGTATAAAACAGAAAAGTGGTCACTTCTAGTAAGCTATGTTAAATGTTAATATAAAAGTTATTGTAAAATAGCCCCTAATACTTTAACCATGAGCTTTGGAATTTGATAAACTTAGAATGGGCTGCTAACTTAATGGGAGAACTTGAAGAGGACGGCTTTCCCACACACACACAGGCACTTACCATTTATAAAGCTTTTACTGTATACAGAGAGCTGAACACTCACTAAGCAAAATGAATTTTCTACATGGTTTAATCTGTGTAAAAAATATTGAGCATCTCTAATAATCAAACAGTGCTTGTGTTTGTTCTCATATTCTACCCAACGTGGGTATCATTTTTCAATTGTTAACTCAGAAAAGGTTTCTTAATTGGTAGTGTTCAGTCGTGGTGAGACAGACATCTCTCACATGATCAATCCACCTTCTCCTGGACCAAACCTTACTCAGCCTCTCTAAACCCTCTTGTTCAGTGGGTCTTAAAGTGCTAAGTACCCTTTTGAGAGATCGTGACACCATTGTGCCCTGGGCTTCCTATGCCTGCAAAGCGTTTTAAGCAAGACAGCTGCTAGGGATCCTAGTGGTTCAGATGGGACCCAGCTTCCCCCAACCCTGGTGATTTCTTTTCCTTATTTCTGACCACTGACCAGCCACTGCCCCAAACCTGCCCCTTGGCTTAAAACCCCATTTGTCCTTAAGGAAACAAACACTAGGTCAGCATCTCAGACTACTCCATTGGTGAGAAACGGGGGGGTCAGTTCCCAGCCCTTTTCTGTCTGCAGGAAGCTGGGTTAGATGCCGAGCTTGTTCTGTATGAAGCTGAATTGGAGTCTTGGGATTTTCTGTTGATGGGATGGGGCTCAGCTGTGCTCTGGATGTGAAATGTCTCCTGGAGGCTCGTCCTTTGACTGCTGGTCCAGCTGACACAGTGCTTTGAAATATGGAATCTTTAGAAGGTGCAACTTTGCTGGAAGAAGGATATCACTGGGGTGGACTTTGAGGTTTTGTAGCCTGGTTCTTCTTCTCTCTCTCTCTTTCTCTCTCTCTCTCTCTCTTTCTGCCTTTCCTGCTGATCTACTGTTTAAGCCATTATGGGTTGATGTTGGCAGCAGCCTAAGAAGCTATTTGGAGACTCTGTTTAGGTGATGATAGGATAGTACCTTCTTCTTCTTCTTGCTTCCTTTTTTCTTTCTTTTTCTTCTCCTTCCTTCCTTCCTTCCTTCCTTCCTTCCTTCCTTTCTTCCTTTCTTCCTTCCTTCCTTCCTTCCTTCCTTCCTTCCTTCCTTTCTTTCTTCCTTCCTTTCTTTCTTTCTTTCTTTCTTTCTTCTTTCTTTCTTCTTTCTTTCTTTCTTTCTTCTTTCTTTCTTCTTTCTTTCTTTCTTTCTTTTTTCTTTCTTTCTTTTTCTTTTTTCTTTCCTGACAGGTCTGCTATGAGAATCAGATAAGCAATTTCAGTGTGGTTATTCCCCTTGATAGTCTACGCTTTGGTATCTCTGATTCCTAGTCTTTTTAAAAATTTATTTATTTTTCTGCTCATACAAACATAATAGGTACCCCTGTCCCCTCCCTCCCTCCACCCCTCCCTGGACCTCCCTGCTCCCTCCCCCCTTTTCCCCTTCCTTTCCCTCCTCCCTCCCTTTCTCCCAGTGCCCCCTCCCCCCATCTCCGAAGCATCCTTTAATGTGTATATCAAACTTTCCTCTAGGTCCTCCTCTCTGATGAGGTGTAAGGACTCAGTGGCATTTCCTAGATCTCTTTCTTAAGTATAGGAACACTATTGTGACTGTTAATCCCTTGCTTCTAAGGATCCTAGTGCCTTTAGTCCATGCTAGACTTTGAGGGGTTAATGATATGTTGGTCATTGCACAGATCATGCAGAGTCCTATTATAATTGCTTCGGCCCTAACTTGTGTGGAGTGTCTTGCATATCATGACTCCTCCCATCCTTGTGCTCTTACAATCTTATCCCACCCCTCTTCCGCAAATTTCCCTGAGCTTCAGGATGGGGAGAGATTAGGCAGGCCTAATTCCAGGTGGTTGACATCAGAGACTCTATAGAGTCTCTTTCTTAGTCTTAATTTCTTCCTCCCTTCCTCTCTCCTTTGATTTTTTCTTTTTCTTTCTTAGTTTCTTTCTCTCTTTCTTTCTTTACTTCCTTCTCGGTTTTCTTCTATTTACTTTTGAGCCCATATCTCATAGAGCCCAGGCTGGCTTCTAGCTCACTATGAGGTTGGAGATGACTTGAATTCCTGACCCTCCTCCCTCCGCCTGTAGTGCTAGAATTACAGACATGTACCACCAGGTCCACAGAAAAACAGTTTTCTCACAAGCCAGCATGAAGCAGAGCTGGAACATATTAGAAAGAGAATTCCACACAGATTCTAAGCACAGGCATTAATAGAAAGAGCGGTGCTTGGGGTAAAGCTGTGCCACCCAAGTGAATGTGGGCTTCTCGAGAGCGTCGTGCCGCGGTGTCTTAGCAGTAGCTGTATACCCGATCTCGGTAACTTCCAAGCTACATCTCAAACAACTACTGAGACATATTCCATCCCTTTTCTGACAAGTAGGTTACGGAGGGATCCAGTCATACCCTGGAGAGACCTGCAATCTGATAAAGTCTCTCCTTGGGCTGCAAGGTTTCCTCAAGCAGTTAAGCCATGTTTGTTCCTACAAATGAAGTTCTTTGAGAATTTCCAAAGAAATTACAAGTTTATAGTTAGGAAAGAAAAAAGACTATACTCAAAGTCACACATGCTTAGACTTTAAACATGGTTCATTGCTATTTCAATCTTTCTCTTTGGAACCATTTCTCTACAAAAGGAATATTGTCTCTACATAAGCAACCTTTACAGCAAATGTTAATTTTGCTGCAATTCCCGAATCTTCTTAGGCAAGGATTCAACCAGACTCTAGGGTGAGCGACCCCTTTCCCATCTCACATCCACTTAACTTTCCACCTTTCTATCTTACCTCAGTGCACAGGGGCTGCTCGGTGAGCTGAGACCCCATCCTCTTGCAGACTCCTTATTCTCACAATTCTACTGAGGGTAATTTGGAAGTTCAATGGTACTATGGGGGAACTTAAAAATCCTGTTGTGGGGTTTGGGGAAACCACTCAATGTTTAAGGCATATGCCCGCAATCTTCAGGACAGGACTTGAGATCCCAGCACCAATGGAGCAGCCCGGGAGGTCTGGCAGCTGTCTATAATTCTACCACTGGAAAGGAAAAAACAAAACACGAATGCATACACACACACACACATTCACGCACTACACACACACAAAACACACACACATACACACACGCTCATGCACTACATACACATGTACACACAATGCATGTGCACACATATGCACTACACACGTGCATACACACAAGCTCACACACTACACACAGATGTACACACACATACCACACACACTCTTGCACTACATACACACACATACATGCATGTACACATACATGCATGTACACACTTGCACTCTTCTCACACACACATGCTCATATGCACACACACACACACACACACACACACACACACACACACACAGGGAATCCTTAAGCAAGCCACCTAGCTAACCAAGCTGATTTGACGAGGTCCAATTTTCAGCTGAGAGACCACACCTTAATAATAAAAGTAGAACGCAAACAAAGAAGATTCTAGATGTCAACATCGGCCCCCCGCACACTCAAGCACCTGCATGTACTCATGGTCCCACGAACCTATGAATACACATGTGTGTAGAGACTCTCCTCCAGACTTCTCCCTCCCCACCTCTTCTGCCCTTCTTTCCTCCTTACACCAACCCCCCTTCATCCCCACACCCCCACCAACCTACCCACCCCGTCCTTTTTCCTACCCCTGCCAGGCTTCCACCTTCCTGCTTCAGCCCCTGAAGGCCCAGTAGCAACCAGATGTTCGGCTGTCTGCTTTCAGAGTTCTCATGCGACCCAGAAGCACCAAGGGCAACCAACCCCTAGAGGTTGAGATGGGAGCAAAAAAGGTTAATAGGAATCAGATTGGATATTCTATCTACTCAGCTGAAGTTTGGGTACATCTAGACAGCTGTTTGATAGTCCCCAGTCTCTTATGTAAAATTTAGTCCACACACTCTGTTAGATCACATATCAGGGCAAATGAAAAATCTTGCAAGTTGCCTCCACAAATATTGGCAAAGAGCGTTAGCTCTCATATTGAGTAGGAAACTTAGCTCATTCTGTTCTGCCAGAGACACAATTCAAGTGTTAAAAAAGAAATAAATAAATGGGAAATAAACTAGTGAATTTGTCCTCCTGTGTTTACCTGCTTCAATGTTGTGTTTTGTGGATTTAAACAACTTCCTTGTCTCTTAAGTTATCTATAACTCAACAATTTAGCAGATTACACTTTCTGCAAACAGAAATAAAGCATTTCTTTTTTTCCTCTATCCTTGATCTTTCTATAATTGGAAAACTCTCATTGAACTTATGCAAATAACTGTGATTTTATTTTCATGGCTATATTCTCATTTACATAAGTCCACTAAGAATCTATCCTTCTTATAATATGACATAACTGCAGACATTGGTTTATAAATAACATTTCAGAGTCTCCTGTTTCAAAATATATGTAGAATTGGATATAGCCAGAAAAATTCAGGAACAGATGTTGATGTTTATAATGTTAAATGCTTATGAAATCCCCTTGGAAACACCAGGCTCTCAGCCTGATACCTGACTTGGAGGGTCTTCGGCCTTACAAATAAGTAAGGAAAATCGTTTCCTGCCAATATTAAAACATTCTGGAAGTCAGAGAAAGAGAGAAATTTCCCCAAATCTATAGGTATCCGTGAAGTCTGGTGGCAAATTGAACTTTCTGCCCTTGAGAGGCTTTAAAACACAAGATTTCTTATAAAAAGTGCCAGCAAAGTAAAAGGTGCAAAGGGCTAGCTGATCAATTACCATCCTTGCTGCCCTTGTGCAAATAATCAAGCCAATTCTAATGAGACCCGTTCCCAATTTGCAAATAAAATCAAAGAGGAGACTGTCTATAGGAGAAAATCTGTGGATTCTAAGATCATATGCGAAGTCACTGCCTTGAGACTTTTCTTGTCTATTTGTAAAGTATAATGGATCCTGTCATCTTGTGCATTTTTTGCCATTCCTTGCCAAACTTGCAAAAACTCTAATTTCTTCTAGTATTAGCTATCACTCTGTGTTGTGGTTTGCTCGCATTGTTGATGATAAAGCTGTGGCAGAACAGCTTACAGGAACAAGGGGATTTATTCTCTCTATGACAATCTGGTTACAGTTCCTTGGCCAGCTTGGCAGGACAGCCCTATTGCAACACCAAGGACAGAAGGAACTGGCCACATCTCCACATAATGGCTAGACAGGGATGATCCTTACTTGCCAGATCAATAGGCCAAGTATACAGAAGAGCATCAATTCTCAGCCAGCATGCTCCATCTTCTCCACCTGCCCAGGGACTAGCCACACCCCCATAGCCTAAACCTTCCTCACCAACTAGACAACCTCCTGCAGGTTTGCTCTGGCTTAACTCAACTACTAATTCTCTAAACTATATCTATATCTGTGTCAACTATATCTAACTATAATACTCTCCAAACCAAGATTTCCTTTTTTTTCACCCTCCTGACTCAGAATCACAGAGAATTAACCCAGGTACCAAGATCCTAAAAGAACTTTAGATTATATGGCTTTGTCACTTTCATGTGTATGTATGTTTGTTGTACATATGTGTATGTGTATATCTGAATATATATGTGCATGCGTGGAGATCCAGAGATCAATATTGGCAATCATCCTGAATCTTTCTACCTTATTCTTTTGAGATATCACTAATCAAGTCTCACCAACATCTCCACCTTCATTGTAATCACAAACAGATAATCACAGATCACATTACATCCACCCAGCACGGTGTCTGGGACTCTAAACTTGTCTTCTTCCTTATGCAGCAGACAGACTAACTACTGAACCATCTCCCCAACCCCTAGACTATGGCACATATAAAAGGCCTGAAAGCTGAAACTTATTGACAGGCATCCCTTGCAGCTAGAGTGTCTGCATCCTGCCAACTCATGATATTTCAACCAATGTCTGAAAATACTCTTGACAGTCTACTACAAATCTTAGCATATAGACCAGTTGCCAGTTAGAGGCAAAAGGCAGTGAGGTGTGGTGGTGTGCGCCAATAATCTCAGCAGCACTAGACTGAGGAAACAGGATCATAAGTTCAAGCCTGGGCTCCACAGTGAGATGCCACCTGTGCAACTAAACAGGAAAGCATATGAAAAATAACAAGGCCACTGAATGAGATTTGAACTTGCATTGTTGAAGTGGAAAGAAGAAAAAGTCTTTCCTGTCTTTGAGCAATGGAAGAGATAGAAAAATGCCTTATTAGCAAAGGTTCTTTCAAGAAGGATATGTACAAGATATGTCTAGACATAAGCAAGATATGTTATAGACATGAAAGATCAGAAAGTTCCATGATACACAATCTGGAATCAGATGCTCAGTCCAAGTCTGAAGACCTGAAAGCCAGGGCAAGTGTTGAGGTGTGAATGTGACTTGTACCCACAGGCTCCTGTGTTTGAATCCTTAGCTGATGTTAATATTGGGAAGGTCTTGGCACCTCTAGAAGGTAGAGCCTTGCTGGAGGAAGGCACATCACACAGGCAGATCTTGAGGTTGGGTAGCCACATCCTGCTTCCTCTGATAGTCTGATCTTACAGGTTGCTGCTTGCTCTTTTTGTCTTCATAATGTCTGCAGTCATCTGAGCCTCTTCAGCTTCTGGCACATGCCTTGCATTTTCTGCCACAATGAACTACATCCCCTCTGGAACCATAAGCCAAATAAGCCTCCCTTTCTCCCCTTAAGATGCTTCTTGAGTCTTGATGTTGTCTCATAGCAGCAGAGAAGGCAACTGCCACAGATAATATGATGATAGATAGATAGATAGATAGATAGATAGATAGATAGATAGATAGATAGATAGATAGATGTAAATAGATGATAGAGATAATAGATTATAGATGGATAGGTATAGATAGATAGATATAAATAGATGATAGTAGATGATATGATAGAAGATAGATAATAGATGATAGATGATAGATAAAAGTAGAGATAATAGATAATAGATAGATGATAGAAAGAAGATAGAAAAATAATAGATGATAGATAGAAAATAGATAATAGATGATAGAAATAAGACAGACAATAGATGATAGATAGATAGATAAACAGATAGATAGATACTCTGATAATTAGTTTATGCTTATCACAATGATGCGTGTGTTTTGCACAATGGCAAAAGTCAAATGTCTACATCTTAATGAAATGATGGATCCCTTGCCCTGACCTTCCATCAACCTCTTCCAGGGGAGCTATTTCCACTATTTCTCCTGTTATTGTTTAAATTTTTCTGTGAACTAAATTAAATTCCTTTCATTCTCTGAGTTCTAAATGTTACCTAGTGATGTCTTATGATAAAGTTTGTGTTCTTTCATATGGAGAAGCTCAGAGACCAGCAGACTTCCTTCTAAGTCCAAGCGACAGCACTTGGTCATTTTATTGCAAGACCACAATCAATACCCCTATAATATTTTCACTGCTCTGTTTTGTTTCTGCAAGAAAGATTCTGGAGTTCCTTGTGGGGGAGCAAGAGAAGACTATATACATGGATGGTCACTGAGGAAATAGAAATTGAACAGCTCCAGTTTTTACTAGGTAGATTTTTATTGAATTCTTTTATCTTGGGTAAAGCAGCAAAATCTCCACCTAAAACTATTGTCAAAAAAAAAAAAAATAACCCTCCTAATTCTCCGTTTCCCTCCCTGTTCCATTAAGGTAGGAAGTATTATTTCCTATTTATATAGGAAACTGAAGGGTCTTTGGGAAAGTAAAAAAAAAAAAAAAAAAAAAACATGCCATCCAATTTGGTATGAAGTCCTGTCTTTTCTTTAGTAAGACACATTCATGATCACTCTATATCTTGATGGGTGATAGACAGGTAATAACGCCTACAGGGATAACTAATTTCTTAATAAGAAACAAGCAAGGCAGGGCTTCTTTAGTGACAGTTTCAGAAGGCACAAGTGTATCCATCCTGGCTGGGAAGGCAGGGGACACAAACATGTGGCAGCTGGTCATGCGATGCCCACCGAATGAGCACACAGAGTGTGGGGTGGGGCTGGACCCACCCCCAGTGACCCACTTCCTTGGATAAGGCTTCCTCTTCTAAAGGTTCCACAACTTCCCCACACATTTTCACCAGCGGGGTCCAAGTCATCAACCCTATGAGCTTGCGGGGACGGTTCACATTCAAACTAAGCAGCTGCCTCTTCACTTATCATATCAACTTGTATCAATCTTGTTTTCTGTGTGTGTGTGTGTGTGTGTGTGTGTGTGTGTGTATGTGTATGTGACTATGTGTGCCTATGAAGGCCCACAGGTGAGTTCAGGGATCATCCTGGGTTGATCCACCTCCTTTTGGTTTTGCTCTGAAGTTTCCCAGGATCTGTCTTCTCAAGGCCAGAAGTGCAGTCCTCTGCCTGACACTTTTACGTGGGATTCAGGATCCAAACTTAGGTCCTTGTGCATGTGAGGCAGAGGCTTAACCCCTCTGCCATCTCTCCCCTAGAATCAAGGTTTCTAGCTTCACAGATGCATCACTTGTTTATAGCATAAGGATGATCACAATCATGACATGCTGACTAATGCACAGAAGGATTGAGTAGCTGCCATTTAGCCACATCAGTGTCTTACCCTCTCCCACGGACTAAGAAAATATAATTTCAATTTTCTGATCCTAGGTAAGCATGGAGAATATTTGCAGATTTTCCTTCTCCCTGTACTTATTGAAGAGAATCCTGGCTTTTCCCCCTCTATTTTTGTTAGATCTACTTAGCCCTCTAAAGACATCTCTGAAGTTGTCACATTAAGTTCCTTGCTTTGAGAATTGCAGAGCTGGATCTGTAGCTCAAAGCCATATTTGAAGGGTGCTAATGTTGCTGTGGACTGTGGAGGTAAGAGCAAAGGGAGGAGCCACGGTCCACAGCTGGCCAGGACACTGAGGATGGAGGAAGAAAATGAACTGGACACGAGAAAGTCAGTATTCAGGAGTAACGAGGGCGAGAAACAGAAATGAGACATTGGCAAGAAGGAAAGACATTCTCCAGGCCAGCATTGAAAGACTTCTCTTTGCTGGGCGCGCACCACGGGCCAGTCAGTGAAGCTCTTATTCCTTGTAACAGCCCCTGGGACGAGGACCTTGGAGACAGGGGTTAAGAACAGGAGCCAAGGCCAGCGAGTGGCTCAGCTGGTACCTAGGGGGAGAGACCTGGTGACCTGAGTTCATTTCCCAGAACCCACATGGCCATACACCTGCCACTCCATGCGTGCCTGCTCTCTCTTTCCCTCTCTCTCATAAAATGTTAGAAAAAGTATGAGAGCATTTACACACAACTGAACTCGATTCCCAGAAGTGGAAGGGGAGAACTGACTCCCAAAAGTGGCCCTTTGAGGCCCACCCACGTGTCATGACATCCATAGCCTATTCTCTCTCTCTCTCTCTCTCTCTCTCTCTCATGGGAGGTGGATGAGGAAGGATCAGGAGCTCGAGGCCAGCCCCAGCTACATGAAGACCAAAAGGTGATATGGGCTGTTCTAAGGGTTC